>JAECUM010068363.1:0-12762 GCA_016617855.1 Megalonaias nervosa
CCCCAACATGGAGAAGAGCAGCATCGTGAAGTGTCTGGCCCCCAACATGGAGAAGAGCAGCATCGTGAAGTGTCTGGCCCCCAACATGGAGAAGAGCAGCATCGTGAAGTGTCTGGCCCCCAACATGGAGAAGAGCAGCATCATGAAGTGTCTGGCCCCCAACATGGAGAAGAGCAGCATCGTGAAGTGTCTGGCCCCGAACATGGAGAAGAGCAACATCGTGAAGTGTCTGGCCCCCAACATGGAGAAGAGCAGCATCGTGAAGTGTCTGGCTCCCTACATGGAGAAGAGCAGCATCGTGAAGTGTCTGGCCCCCAACATGGAGAAGAGCAGCATCATGAAGTGTCTGGCCCCCAACATGGAGAAGAGCAGCATCGTGAAGTGTCTGGCCCCCAACATGGAGAAGAACAGCATCGTGAAGTGTCTGGCCCCCAACATGGAGAAGAGCAACATCATGAAGTGTCTGGCCCCCAACATGGAGAAGAACAGCATCATGAAGTGTCTGGCCCCCAACATGGAGAAGAACAGCATCGTGAAGTGTCTGGCCCCCAACATGGAGAAGAACAGCATCATGAAGTGTCTGGCCCCCAACATGGAGAAGAGCAGCATCGTGAAGTGTCTGGCCCCCAACATGGAGAAGAGCAACATCGTGAAGTGTCTGGCCCCCAACATGGAGAAGAGCAGCATCGTGAAGTGTCTGGCCCCCAACATGGAGAAGAGCAGCATCGTGAAGTGTCTGGCTCCCTACATGGAGAAGAGCAGCATCGTGAAGTGTCTGGCCCCCAACATGGAGAAGAGCAGCATCATGAAGTGTCTGGCCCCCAACATGGAGAAGAGCAGCATCGTGAAGTGTCTGGCCCCCAACATGGAGAAGAGCAGCATCGTGAAGTGTCTGGCCCCCAACATGGAGAAGAGCAGCATCGTGAAGTGTCTGGCCCCCAACATGGAGAAGAACAGCATCATGAAGTGTCTGGCCCCCTACATGGAGAAGAACAGCATAAGCACCACTTTGAGACACGACCAAATTTTCTGCATAACTGCACAAAATGGCATCCACCTAGTGGATAAAAAGAGAAAATTATTAGTAACCAAAATTCCACTGAATATTATGCTACTAAAACTTCCAAGATGTAACTGAGGTAATTAATTAATTAAGGTCACTGGGACCTGTTTTATTGGTGTCAATACTGATTCCAATAGTGAATTCTATATCTTGCCTGCTTTGCTGGTTAACAACTCTAACAGTCATTAGTACAAGAAATGTAGGTTGTTGTAACATCTTTTTGTAGCTGTGAAAATTAGCCATGGAAATATATGATTGATATTTACTTCAAATGAGCAAATAATGGATATATTTCATTGAGTTGATGAAAATACTCAAGTTTTTCACCCACGAGTTGAAATGTATCCAATATTCACTTAGCGCAAGCAATTTTGTTTGTCAGTTTATGCTCAAATGTACTGGCTAGCAATACATGTAACAGACTGAAGTTGCATATGTCTACTCTATCCTGCACACAAATGTCAGTGGTTTACTGTTTATGTTCTGCTGTGTTTGGCCTATATTTGCACAGAAAATATCAGTACTAACGCAATTCAGTATTTTTAAAAAAAAAAATTCCTCAAACAACTCAAGACTCAATCACAAGATGTTAAATTATGATGGCAATCATATTCATTTGCTTCTGCTTGAAAATATTTTGATTTCTACCCATACCTTACCTGTTGATTTCTACCCATACCTTACCTGTTGATTTCTATCCATACCGTACCTGTTGATTTCTACCCATACCTTACCTGTTGATTTCTATCCATACCTTACCTGTTGATTTCTATCCATACCTTACCTGTTGATTTGCCATTTCTTCCACAGTTTGGGAGATCTTTACATTTCCAACTAAGTGCTCTAAAACAAATGAAACTGTCTTGCAAGAGTTTTTCTAGGATGTGTGATAAATAATGATAATAATAAACTGGCTTTATATAATGAGACAATAAGTTTTGTAGAACTAATCTACCTTATGGGCCTCTATTATTTACATATTTACATGAATGCTCATAAACTCATTACACCTCACTCCCTCCAGCCATCCCTCACATGATCATGCATTTTCTCTGTCTTTAGTAAAAGCAAATTTCCTGAATAAAATATAATGCATTCCATTTTTTTTCTTTTTCTGGGGTGGAGGGAGGGGAAGGGGGAGTTTATATGGCAGTAATAAAGATAAAATCATACGTGTTTACATTTTAAGCTTAATGTGCACTATTCAATAAAATCATAAAATGTGTGCATACATTGTTCTCTCCAAGATTTACATTCCACATGAGATTACTGTACTCTGCTTACTTTAATGCAGCCTATAAATTAAATTTTGACAGGTTTAAAGTAATCACTGATGTTAGTTTGTTCTGTGAACTAAAACACTAATTTCACTACTGACCGACAGCTTGCATATGACCGACTGTGTGGTCAGTTAGCTGTAATGAATTAGACATGGAAACAGCTCCTCACACTTTAATAAATCAAAAGACAGTTTACATGGAAGGCCTTGCCAGTGATGAATTAAATGAAACCACATAATCCTATTCTTTGTGACCCATGAACTGAAACTTCACCTGCCTTTACAGAGAAAAATTTAAACTAGTGAATAACCCCAACCCTAATGAAAATTAGGGATGTAACTCATATCTCTTCTCAAAGGGATGTAACTCATATCTCTTCTCAAAGGGATGTAACTCATATCTCTTCTCAAAGTGAACCTTTTCATCAAAGATGGCTTTAATTCACAGGCAAATAGATGAATATATGAAACTATACCTGACACACTTGTACAAAAGGTGACTGCCACTTCTGCTGAGACTTTTTAACACACCATCCATCAAATGAATTGCATTGACCCTCTGCCCGAATGATAAAAACTGTCTTACTTTCAAATTTGACTTAGACACCTTTGAGTTACTGTGACAATATGACTGGAGGACAGTGAGCAAAGGGAGATAAGAAATGTTTGCACATCAATTCACATGTTATTCATTGACATAATCAGTTCCTTCCTCTTGAAGCAAAATTATAGTTTGCAGAGACTGAGCAGTCACTGTTGACCACATCAGACAGTGAGAACCATTGTTTGGTTAGGAAACACTTTGATACTGACCACAGAAATCAGATGACAATTAAACACATAACATTTACATAGGAAATTTGCCAGGGTGATATTACAATGGCTGTTGTCATCAGGTGACAGCTGTTAAAGGTTACTATTAGGACAGATCTAACTGAAGAAGCTATACTGTCAGAGACTGCTGCTGCATCAGCCCTCAGGAGAGATGGTGGTCCAATATTGTCCAAACCTGCAGCTTTGTTTGTATCAATAGCCTGTAAGAATTCCAAAATTTTATAAAGCAGAAAGTTACAATTTTCATTACAGTAATTGTGAGAATCATGATAATTTCTCAAAATGCAGCCAAACAATCCACTAAATGTGTGACAATCACACATTATAATTTCTCAAGCCCTACCTTTATTCCTTTTTTCTTCCTTAAATCCATTCTGTAGTCAGAAAATCCACCCATTTTTTTGAAAAGGTGAGACACAATAAATATTCATTTCTAGAACAGAAAATGCTTGTGTGACTCAATACATTAATTGCCACTAATGAATTCCAGTCAAGTGCTTCAGATGCTTTTTGTCCTTTGATTAATCTACATGTACAAATGTTAATAAAATTGCAAAAATATTTAAAAAAATAAAAACTCTAAAGCAAATGGTGACTGACTGACAGACAAGGATAATATTTTTATTATTACATGAGAACTAGTGTGACTTGTACGTGACAATGGATACAAGCATATCTGTTTTATAAATACTGGTCAGTCTTCTTCTTCCTCCTCTATTTACTGCATAAATTTATTTTAAAAAATTGAATGACAAATACTGTTGTAAGAATGAATTAAAAAAAAATAGAAAATTAATGAACACATTAAAAACACAGTGAATGATCAAATCTGTTGCTTGAAAACAGGGACTTGATCATGCAAATATGGAGACCATGTTACCAAAGAAACTCCCTTTTTATTTGAAATGCAGACAAACTGACAAGTGTTTGAAGGACGGTACTAAGCAAATGTATACATTCACACTGAGAAGGGGTTAGAAAAAAGTCCACCCTGCAACTGGGGGGGGGGGTAAAAAATGGCAGTTTTCAAATATACTAAATGGACAGCCCTTTATGCTCACCTGGAATAATAACTCTTATTAGGCCAGCAGTGATGATGAGACAAAATAGGTTTAGTCATTTATTTTTTTTATATTAATGTTTGGAATGAAATGGCTGAGTGAAATTTTTATTATTGTTTTTTTACAAAATTATTATACAGTTTATTTTAATTTAGATAGTACAAAATGTTACTGTCAGAAACTGAATAGAAATTTTGCACCATTTTTGACCATAGAAGTTTGATAATGGTTAATCCCTTGCAGTATTTATTTAATCACTCGACATGTCCTCGCACCAAGCTGTTATATCTCTGGTACACACACACACACACACACACACACTTAAAAATACTTTACCCCACCAATCAATGCCAACACGGGCAAAGCAATTTATTACTATGCCCTGGTGCTAAATCACTAAATAACCAAGTAGTTTCAGCACTCAACAGTGAAATAGAAGAAATGGTTTTATCTTAGATTCCTAGAAATTTTTATTGATCAGTAGAGTGTGCTTCCCTTTGAAAGACTTTTTTTTAAAGTTTCAAAATATAGCAGCTGCTTCTATCATAGCCTAGATGCCATTTAATTGTTGTTTTTTATTTTCAGACAGAAATACTAGAAAGTGTCAGTATTGTTATATCAAGCAACATTGTGGTGGACCAGTTTGTGACTTTACTACAAACCAACTTCTATTCATGTTCATAAATACCGGAAACATACAAAATATGAACTGAAGGTTATCGAGGAAGAAACTGCCATCAATGATGCAAGTGCTGCTCTTAAATAAACAAGACCACCAAAAACAGAGTTCAGTACTTGATGCAGAATGGAGTAATCCAGAAAGCAGCCAACAGGTACAAAGTCAAACAGTTGTTGTTTTATTTAGGTAACGTTACTAAATTGTACAAAATATCAAAAGTTTTCTTTTTAAGGATTTCCTGTTAAAAATTTTACAATAAAAATTGATATGTGTATGTATTTCAACAAAAGACTGTATGGTATTACTCTGATAGCACTACCAATCCAATTGGTGAGGGGGTTCATGTTTATAATTCAGAGGTGTTGACAGAGTTTCATTCGACAGCGGGTAGTTTTAAAAGCCATTCAGCTTGTACATTGACATGTTATGTCACATGTAGATAAATAACAATGAAGAGTGTGTTATTTGTCATATATTTCAATATCTTGTTCACTTCTGCTGAAATGTGGGGTCACATTTTGGTATCACAACATGAAAAATAGTTACAACATTAGTAACCAGTTCAGAGCACTGACTGATTATGTTCAGGATTTAAGTATGTGTGTCATAGGGGTTATCTTACATAGGTCAAATTTTTAATAGTGCTTATCAGTTCTTTTCTTATTATACAGGCATCTACCTCTGTGAGCCCAAGGCATTAAGATGTATGAAGGGGATTTCCTGAAAAATGTGCCAGTTTTAAAAAGATCTTACTTTCAATTTAGAAATGATGAATCCCATAAAATTGTCAAGATAAATTAATGTTGAAAGAAAAAAGGTTTCCTGGTTCTATTGTTATTTCTGTTATCTTTGTTTCAGTAGTTTAGATTACCTGAGTACATGTTCAGAGATGAAATTATGCCATTTATAGATGCCATTTATTGATGTTTATGAAATTTCAGATTTAGCATTTGTCATTGTTGTACATATTAATGTCAAACATGTAAATGAAGTACCAACATGTCATTTATCCAGAACATTCAGTTTTCGAAATCACATTTGCTGCCATGAGCATGTTGCTATGATCTAGGTACATGTACTTGTATTTGTGATCTGTAAGATGGCAAATGTGGATTTAGATACAAGGTTTAGGGTCAACACTGCTTGTGTTAGCTTTTTTTCAGATGGAGTTGTCATGAACAACATCTTTTGTTCAAAGTTGGTTAACTTTACTGGGTCTCAAATTGCAAATGGTCATTCATATTCTTGACAAACTTGAATTCCTTAAGTGAAGTTTGGACAATTTATTGTCTTTATCCTATTAATAATTGGAATACAACTTTTTAACAATGATGTAAGTAATCATTTTGGTAATATATTTTGAAATAAAGATGTTAAATTGAATGCTGTTTTGAAGTATTGTTTAGACCACTTCCCAGCTATAAGTAATAAGGCATACAGAACCATGCATAATTTTGTAGAACAGATCAGTATATGGTGACCTTGTCTATCACATTTTACATCTACAAACAGGAGTAGAGTGGTTTAGAACAGCATTTAAGGCAGAGGAGTGTCTGTCCATGCTAATAGCATTTCAGATGTGCTAAATGTTACAGAAAAAGACAAGAGTAAAGTAGAATGTAGACATTGTAGCAATCCTGCATGCATGTCAGGGTTTTGCAATATACACCTTGGCATGTTAACTACTCTTTACATAGCCCTAACAACTTTTATAAGCACCAGTCATCACTCAAATGCGCCAGTGTTTGACTCTCAGCCAGAAATGCACATACTTAACAAAGCCTAATGCAGGTCCGCTGGCCTGAGGCCACCTGATATTCAGAAGGACCACCACTTTCCTAAAGCTCGGTGGTCTGCGGTGCCTGCAATTTTAGACTGTGGATATAAAAAATATATTTATCCTATGTTATATGATTGTATAAATCTTTCTTTAAATTATAAACATGTCAAACAATGTAAAAATCAAAAGTGAAATGAAGTTAAAACAAAGATCATGCCTACGCCATTTAATCCAAATTATCATTGTCGTTTGGGAGCCTGCCATAAATTGTCATTTGGGCACTTACTTTGTTAATCATATAAGAGCATCTAGCATTTAGGATACTGACTTTTTGTGGTTTCGCGTGTTTGAAAAATGTGGAGATTTTTAATTGTGTCAATTGCTGCCGCCCCCCTCCCCCCCCCCGACAAGAAACTCTAAATACGTGTGTACGATAAAACCAAAAGAGAAAGAAAATTACAAGATAAGTGGGAGCAGGAAGTTTTGTGGCTAACCCACAGCAAGAAGAAGGATAAAATGACATTTTCAGTTTGTTTTGCGTATAATATTATCGGGTAGTTGGCTGCAGCAGCTTTATAATTGGTACAATCAGAACCCATGAGCTGAAACGGCAACCCCTGGCTGTTCTGAAAGTGAAGAGTCTGTTATGTTGCTGAATAAAGCAGCCTTTGAAAAACTATGTGCCATTGTTAGAAATGCTCATTTTTTCGAGACACATGGACGCCCATATACTATGTGAAATTATGTGAGTTGGACAAGGTTTGGAAATAGGCAGTACCTACCTGATGGACAAATATTGTCAGAAATTTATCAGGGCTATTGCCCATAATTGTAGGGTCAGAACATGACCATATCATTTCCTCCAGTCATTTTTTTTTTTCTCAGTTATTAGTGACTGCTCCACTGACACGTTTAATAAAGAGGCAGAAATTGTATATGTTCTTTCAAGTGAAAGGTAAATGTTATAAAGTTTCATTTTATACTTTTGAATTTAAACTATTAAACACAAGTTTAAATTAAGATCCATTCCATTTATAATAATGTAAGCTCTTAAACCAATATAAAATTAGACCCGTTCTAGTTTATTTAATTCTGTTAATTCAATAATTTAGTATTTTTCTTAGGTTTAAATTCATTTTTTTGGTATAAAAATGTACCCAAGGTAGACAGTGAAACCATCAATCTTGCTATAATGGGCCTTATGTCAGAGAGATATGGGTTGTTGTTGTTGTTGTGGGGCTTAACGCCATTTTTCAGCACACGATAGGCTCAACATGGCGGCCAGTATTAATGGTGGAGGAAGAAACCAGGAAATCCACGGAAAGAACCACCGACCTACGAGAAGCTACTGGCAAGCTTTTTCACATATCCACATTCGCCGAATCTTAGGAATGAATGGATGAAAAAGAATGTTGCAATGGGAACTGATGGTGCGTCTGACAGTGATGTTGATGCTGCCTATGACAATGATGATTATGATGATGATAATAAATTCCATGCTCAAGATTTGTCAGCATTGCAAAACAAAGCATATAAATTGATGAATTTAATGTAAACTGATAAAATAACAACATTTTATGCGTGTTTTATTTTATTATATAAATTATACATTGTTTTTCACTAAGTAGATCCATAAACATAAAGAATCTTATATCAGTCAGAAGGACCACCATTTTTCAAAAGCAGGAAGTCCTGCAGGTTTCCTATTTAAAAAAGTTAGTGTCAAACTCTGCCATAATTGCATTTTTTTACGCTATATCTTGAATAAAATAATATTTAGACTTTTGATACTCGTTCAATATCATTTCAAAACAATTTATTCCATACTGATTTTATATGTTAATTCATAATTGGACAGGTTTTATCCGGTTTAAACCGGTTCAAACCGGTTATATCCAGTTCTAACCGGCTCCGTCCGTTTGACACCAGTGCAGAGGAGTAGATATTGGTTCAAAACCGTTTCAAACCGGTTTATTCCATGCCAATTTTGTATATTAATTCATTAGTGGATAGGTTTAATCCGGTTTAAACCGGTTCAAAATGGTTCCATCTGGTTCAAACCAGTTCCATCCCTTTGAAACCAGTTCAGAGCACTTGATACAGGTTCATAACCGGTTCAATCCGGTTTAATCCATGCCGATTTTATATGTTAATTCATTTTTGCACAGGTTTTATCCTGTTCAAACTGGTTAAAACCGGTTCCATCCAGTTCTAACTGGTTCCGTCCATTTGACACCAGTGCAGAGGAGTAGATATTGGTTCAAAACCGATTCAAATCGGTTTATTCCATGCCGATTTTGTATATTAATTCATCATTGGATGGGTTTTATCTGGTTTAAACCGGTTCAAACCGGTGCCATCCACTTCAAACTGGTTCCATCCCTTTGAAACCAGTTCAGAGCAGTTGATACTGGTTCATAGCCGGTACAAACGGGTTTATTCCATGCCGATTTTGTATGTTAATTCATTATTCAACAGGTTTTATCTGGTTTAAACTGCTTCAAACCGGTTCCATCCACTTCTAACTGGTTCCATCCCTTTGAAACCAGTTCAGAGCAGTTGATACTGGTTCAAATTCGGTTCAAATTGGTTTATTCTATGCCGATTTTGTATGTTAATTCATTAATGGACAGGTTTTATCCGGTTCAAACCTGTTTCATCCGGTTGTAACCAGTTCCATGCCTTTGAAACTAGTTCAGAGCAGTTGATACTGGTTCAAAATTGGTTCAAATCGGTTTATTTCATTCCGATTTTGTATGTTAATTGATTATTGGACAGATTTTATCCGGTTTAAACCGTTCAAACCGGTTTCATCTGGTTCTAACTGGTTCCATTCCTTTGAAACCAGTTCAGAGCAGTTGATACTGGTTCAAGACCGGTTTAAACCGGTTTATTCATGCCGATTTTGTATATTAATTTATTATTGGACAGGTTTTCTCCAGTTTAAACTGGATCAAACCAGTTCCATCCAGTTCTAACCGGATCCATCCATTTTAAACCTGTCTAGTGCAGTTGATACTGGTTCATAACCGGTTCAAACTGGTTTATTGCATGCCGATTTTGAATGTTTATTCATTATTGGAGAGGATTTATCGGGTTTGATCCGGTTCAAACCGGTTCCATCCGGTTCTCACCGGATCCGTCCATTTGACTCCAGTGCAGAGGAGTTGATACCAGTTCAAAATCCATTCAAAACGGTTTATTCCATGCCGATTTTGTATATTAATTCATTACTCGATAGGTTTCATCCCGTTTAATCTGGTTCAAACCAGTTCCATCCAGTTCTAACCGGATCCATCCATTTCAAACCAGTCCAGTGCAGTTGATACTGGTTCAAAACCGGTTCAAACCGGTTTATTGCATGCCGATTTTGTATGTTAATTCATTATTGGACAGGTTTTATCCAGTTTACACCGGTTCAAACCCGTTCCATCCGGTTCTAATTGGATCCATCCCCTTGAAACCAGTTCAAAGCAGTTGATACTGGTTCAAAACCGTTTCAAACCGGTTTATTCCATGCCGATTTTGTATGTTAATTCATTATTGGACAGGTTTTATCTGGTTTAAACTGGTTCAAACTGGTTCAAACCGGTTCCATCCGTTTCAAACCTCTCCAGAGCAGTTGATACTGGTTTATATCTGGTTCAAACCGGTGTATTCCATGCCAGTTTTGTAAGTTAATTCATTATCGGAAAGGTTTTATCCGGTTTAAACCGGATCAAACCGGTTCCATCCGGTTCTAACCGGTTCCATCAGTTTCAAACCAGTCCAGTGCAGTTGATACTGGTTCATAACCAGTTCAAACCTGTTTAGTGCATGCCGATTTTGTATGTTAATTTATTATTGGACAGGTTTTATCTGGTTTAAACCAGTTCAATCTAGTTCCATCCCGTTGAAACCAGTTCAGAGCAGTTGATACTGATTCAAAACCGGTTCAAAGCAGTTTATTTCATGCCGATTTTGTATGTTAATCCATTATTGGACAGGTCTTATCCGGTTTAAACCGGTTCCATCCAGTTCTAACCGGTTCCACCTGTGTCAAACCTCTCCAGAGCAGTTGATACTGGTTTTTATCCGGTTCAAACCGATGTATTCCATGCCAATTTTGTATGTTAATTCATTATTGGACAGGTTTAGTCCAGTTTAAACCGGTTCAAACCGGTTCCATCCGGTTCTAACCGGGTCCATCCATTTCAAACCAGTCCAATGCAGTTGATACTGGTTCATAACCAGTTCAAACCGGTTTATTGCATGCCGATTTTGTATGTTAATTCATTATTGGACAGGTTTTATCCAGTTTAAACCAGTTCAAACCAGTTCCATCCGGTTCTAACCGGTTCCATCCATTTCAAACCTCTCCAGAGCAGTTGATACTGGTTCATAACCGGTTCAAAGCGGTTTATTCCATGCCGATTTTGTATGTTAATTCAGTTTTGGAGAGGTTCTATCTGGTTTAATCCAGTTCCATCCGGTTCTAACTGGTTCCATCCGTTTCAAACCTCTCCAGAACAGTTGACACTGGTTTATATCTGGTTCAAACCGGTGTATTCTATGAGAATTTTATATGTTAATTCATTATTGGACAGGTTTTATCCTGTTTAAACTTGTTCAAACCGGTTCCATCCCTTTGAATCCAGTTCAGAGCAGTTGATATTGGTTCAAAATCGATTCAAACCGGTTTATTCCATTCCGAATTTGTATGTTAATTCATTATTGGACAGGTTCTATCCGGTTTAAACCGGTTCAAACCGGTTGCATCCCGTTTTCACCGGTTCCATCTGTTTCAAACCAGTCCAGAGCAATTGATATTGGTTCATAACCGGTTCAGAACCAATTTATTCCATGCCGATTTTGTATGTTAATCCATTATTGGACAGGTTTTATCAAGTTTAAACCGGTTCAAACCGATTCCATCCGGTTCTAACTGGTTGCATCCATTTTGAACCTGTCCAGTGCAGTTGATACTGGTACATGACCATTTCAAACCGTTTATTCAATGCCGATTTTGTATGTTAATTCATTATTTTATAAAGGTTTTATCCGGTTTAAACTGGTTCAAACCGGTTCCATCCGCTTGTAACCGGTTCCATTCCATTCAAACCAGCTCAGAGCAGTTGATACTGGTTCAAAATCGGTTCAAAATGGTTTATTACATACCGATTTTGTATGATAATTCATTATTTGATAGGTTTTATCCGGTTTAAACCGGTTCAAACCGGTATCATCCAGTCCTAACCGGTTCCGTCCGTGTGACACAAGTGAAGAGGAATAGATACTGGTTCAAAACCGTTTCAAACCGGTTTATTCCATGCCGATTTTGTAAATTAATTCATTATTGGATAGGTTTTATACGGTTCAAACCAGTATCATCCCTTTAAAACCAGTTCAGAGCAGTTGAGACAGGTTCATAACCAGTTGAATCCGGTTTATTCCATACCGATTTTGTATGTTAATTCATTATTGCAGAGGTTTTATACCGTTTAAACCAGTTCAAAAAAGTTCCATCCGGTTCTAACCGGTTCCGTCCATTTGACACCAGTGCAGAGGAGTAGATACTGATTGAAAACCGGTTCAAACTGGTTTATTCCATGCGACAGGTTTTATCCGGTTTAAACCGGTTGAAACCGGCTCCATCCGGTTCTAACTGATTCCATCCGTTTTAAACCTGTCCAGTGCAGTTGATAGTGGTACATAACCAGTTCAATCCGGTTTATTCCATGCCAGTTTTGTATGTTAATTCATTCTTGGACAGGTTTTATCCGGTTTAAACCGGTTTAAACTGGTTCCATCCAGTTCTCACCGGTTCCATCTCGTTCAAACCAGTTCAGAGCAGTTGATATTGGTTCAAAATCGGTTGAAACCTTTTTATTCCGTACCGATTTTGTATGTTAATTCATTATTGGACAGGTTTTGTACGGTTTAAACCGTTTCAGACCGGTTTCATCCAGTTCTAACCGGTTCCATCCATTTGACACCAGTGCAGAGGAGTAGTTACTGGTTCAAAACCGCTTCAAACCGGTTTATTCCATGCCGATTTTGTATATTAATTCAGCATTGGATAGGTTT
>JAECUM010068364.1:0-22607 GCA_016617855.1 Megalonaias nervosa
GTGTGTGTTATTTGGATTTTAAACGTAGCTTTAACAATTTTTAGTCCCATTGCTACGATGTCTGCAGTGTGGCAGTTTATAGTGATGTCTAGCACTAGGGCATCATGCCGCAGACATGTAGCATCATGTCCCAACAAGTCACATTATCCTGACACCAGGCCGACCATTCCTAACACTATCATCTTTATATATAGATATATATAACATATGTGACAGAACAGCAATTTCGCGGAGATAATGAATCGCTGGATTCAGCTTATAAACGAGTAATGACAGCATGCTATTTCTCTCACTAAGGACAATTCTGTCCATATAAAGTTCAACAGTTACGTAACTTTTGAACACTTTTGTTTGCATCATGAAAGTCATACCAGACAGCTGAATATTACTATGCACAACGTCAGTGTGACAATGAACTGCTCAGAGTGAGTCACTTTAAAATTGTTTATCGGTTTAAAAAATGGGGGGGGATATTTTTATGAAATAAAAGGCATCGTAATTACTAACATATTTGTTCACCATCTGAACATAAATCCAAATTTTGTCATCCCGAGAAGTCAGAATCTCATTGCACTTGGTCAGCACACGAACACACAAATTTAAAATAATGTCTCCCCGAAATGTTCAAAGTAAATCTAATATAACATAAATTGCACACGACGCTGAATAAAAGTCTCAAACACACAACCATGAAAAGAAAAAATGCACTTTTGTGTACTGACATTAGTCAGAAAGACAGAAGTCGGATTAGGTGCCCTTTACATAGATACGACGACCGTGATAGTCTCATATTTTGAAGATATTATTGCTCAAAACTTTCTATGAGTCGCAATGTTTAAGAATACGCAGCCCCATATGTAGACAGATACTTATATATGTACGTTCGTGCGTGCGTACGTGCTTGTATACATGCATACATACGTACATACGTACGTGCGTGAGTCTACATTTCCTAGGAAATGTATTGTGTGTGAGTATTAGTTATCAACAGTAGATAATGTGATTGCATACGTGTTATATATTCACATCAGTTTTTTTTAGCTATAAACGAGTATATCTGTAACAATTCACTCATGAACCTCGAAAATGGCTGTGCAAAAGCTAATTTCATTCACTACAACATTTTATGAATTTTTGATTGGTTAAAAAAAGAAAGTAATTCGTAATTTTGGTACGACACGAAATATACAAATCTAAGTGCATCAATCTGTATACTGAATTTCGTCACTTTGTCCTTCTGTAAGTTAGCATGAAATGGGTATAAAAATATACATGGAACACAATGTGATCAAAATACAAAGGGTCCACCACATCAAGGTCATCAAGCACGTCTTCAATCTACAAATACGTTAGATCTTTTTGTTTCAGTAGGCATTCAAGCGTTCTTCTCTATAGTCGAGGTTATCCGATTTCAAAATAACGATATAGACTGGTACCTATTGTCTTTACTAGAAAGACCACATACAGCGGTGGTGATGAGAATTTTACGCGAGTGACCTGGTCAGAGAAAGTAATGAGATCCATCCATTTGGAGAGAATAAAACATTTCAAAATTTACGTTATTTCAATAATATGTAATGTTTGATTGGGTATATTTGTCCTCCTGTAAGTTAGCATGAAAGGGGCATAAAAATATACATGGAACACAATGTGATCAAAATACAAAGGGTCCCCCACATCATGGTCATATCACGATTTAATTAGACGACCTGTCAGTCTGGATATCCTTTTGTCCCTGCCCTTTGGTTAGAAGAAATTATAAATATCAACAGCACTCAAATAGCAACAACAACAACAACAACAATAACAACAACAACAACAACAACAATAATAATAATAATAATAATAATAATAATAATAATAATAATAATAACAACAATAAGCCCTCTGACATACATACATACATACATACATACATACATACATACGTACGTACGTACGTACGTGCGTGCGTCTAAATTTGCAAGGGAATTTATTGTTTGTGAGTATTAGTTATCAACAGCAGATAATGTGACTGCATACGTTTTACACATTCATATAGATTTTAGCTATCAAAAAGTAAATCTGTTACAATGCACTCATGAACCTCGACAAAGGCTGTGCATCAGCTAATTTCATTCATTACAAACTATTTTATGAATTTTTAATCGGTTAAAAGAAAAACAAATATTTGTATTCATAATCTTGGTACGACACAAAATATACAAATATGAATGCATGAATATGTAAACTGAATTTCGTCAAGAATATTCAACGAAAAATAAGAACAAGACAGACCTATACTCTATCAAATAGAAGAGAAAAAAAGATATTCGTACAACTGTCTTAACGTTATATTTTACTTTTAAAATAAATTTTTATTTGTTTTTGAAACGTTTAGAACATTTCAAAAATAATTATCAACAATGTTCACTCATATGTGCCATATTAAATAGCATCAGTAGAAAAGGAACAAAAATGATTCGGTCATAATTAAATCTGTCTTCTTTATTTGGCATATTCATATGTTTTGTTTATCTATTGACTTACTAGCTATTTATATATATATTTTAGTTGCTTTAATCAAAGGAACTCTAACGAGGAATGAATAAAACAATACTCGGGGTGTGGGAGTGACGGAGTAACGATATTTCATCAGTTTCAGCCTCGTCATTTACAATATAGTTTGATAGACAAAAACTGTGTCTCACGATATTTACATGTTGGCACCGTGTTATTAATGCAGTCTATGTGAAATTACAAAATAAAGTACCGACATATGCACCGCTTGCTTGTACTTTCTTTTTGACACGAAACCCTTAGCCAACATTCTACGTGGAATAAAGCAAGTCTTCAGTCTATAAATACGTTAGACCTTTTTGTTTCAGTAGACAGTCAAGCGTTCTTCTCTATAGTCGAGGTTATCCGATTTCAAAATAACGATGTAGACTGGCAACTATTGTCTTTACTAGAAAGACCACATACATCGGTGGTGATAAATAATTTTACTCGAGTGACCTGGTCAGAGAAAGTAATGAGATCCATCCATTTGGAGAGAATAAAACATTTCAAAATTTACGTTATTTCAGTAATATGTAATGCTCGATTGGGTACCTTTGTCCTCCTGTAAGTTAACATGAAAGGAGCATAAAATATACATGGAATACAATGTGATCAAAATATAAAGGGTCCCCCACATTCAGGTTATATGTCGATTTAATTAGACGACTTGTCAGTCTGGATATCCTTTTGTCCGTGCCTTTTGACCATAAGAAATTGTTTTAAAAAAAACAACAGCACTCCAAATAATAATAATAATAATAATAATAACAATAACTCCGTTGAGATACATACATACATACATACATACATACATACATACATACATACATACATACATAAATACACACGTATTCAATTGTTTCAAGTCTAGCAGGGATATACAACTTTTGCAATGCAAATAAAATGCGAAACAGAGTAACAATTTGACGTGAATAATAATAAACTGTGCAAAATCAATTAATACAACAGAAATTATCAAACATAATACAAAAATAATAAGAAATATACCATCAAACTTCAGCACAGTCTTGGGAGACGTTCCATCTTTCTTCAGCCACAAGAAAAACAACTATAACCGTAATTATAAGGACTGTGTAAATAACACAGAGCTACATAGATCTAGTCAAATGGAGCGGTGTATGTGCGCGTGTGTGTGTGTGTGTGTGTGTGTGTGAGAGAGAGAGAGAGAGAGAGAGAGAGAGAGAGAGAGTGAGAGTGAGAGAGAGAGAGAGGTGGGATGGGACGCAAGCCTACCCTCACCCCATGGCCGTAGAATCTGAATATTTTACATTGCATTTCTAGAGTTCTAGTGCCTTCCAGGATGAAGATATATTTCAATGAGGAAATAAAAAGAATAATAACAAGATTTTGAGATATGTATTGACTCCTACATCTGTCGGAAAAAATGGTTGCAACAACCACAGTAACAGTTACAATCAAAACAACTAAAAGTGTAATAGACTGGTGGACACTGTTCTAATAGCGACATGATCACAACGAGAACATAATTTCACCTTCACTATCCTTTAACTAGCTTTTTTACAATAATTCCCATAACGTCCTCTTTTTCGTAAGTTTTATATACATATTTAGAAATGTGTTTAGCAGAAATTGTATCCATAATCCAGAAATGTATAAAATCAACATTTTTATGACTAAAACTTAAGTGGTGTCAACATATAACCATACTTTTAAAATATTTTTTTAATATTTATTATCAAGCATTTTTGCAATACTTCTGTCACAAATGAAAATTCTACACACTAATTATTCAATCTTTAAGGAGCTTTTGAAAAGATTTTGCTTGCATCAGTAACATTACATTAGGCTGCATGATGTTAGATTGTGACAATGAGTTTAACTTAAGTCCTGGGCCGCCTCCCAATTAACACAAATAAGTTGTTCGTTGGGAATGTTTGCCCCGACTGAGCATGCCCCACCCCCCACCCCCTCCTCATCTCCCGCAGTTGTGGAGGTTGCTTGGGTGGTTGCTACGCCACAGAGTAAATCGCATCGCATGGATAAACGATGTAACTAACGGGATATTTTAATGAATTAGAAACCATTGTATTTGGAAAACATTTCTTTACCAGGTGAGCATAAAATCAAAATTGGACATCGAGGTGACTAGATTTTTGTCAGAATACAACACTCTTTGCGTGCTCATTCAAAATGATCCGTTGAGTTGCTAAAAGAAAATTAGCTGCATTCAGTACTGAATATGCTTATTTATAAAATATTTACACTTTGACTGGAATACTTTTGTATTTATAAAATATTTACACTTTGACTGGAATACTTTTGTATTTATAAAATATTTACACTTTGACTGGAATACTTTTGTATTTATAAAATATTTACACTTTGACTGGAATACTTTTGTATTTATAAAATATTTACACTTTGACTGGAATACTTTTATATTTATAAAATATTTACACTTTGACTGCAATACTTTTGGATTTATAAAATATTTACACTTTGACTGCAATACTTTTGGATTTATAAAATATTTACACTTTGACTGGAATACTTTTGGATTTATAAAATATTTACACTTTGACTGGAATACTTTTGGATTTATAAAATAGTTACACTTTGATTGGAATACTTTTGTATAAACACAATAGACGGCACTTCTGGTAACTTTCTTCACTACGTACTTCCGTGTTCAGCATTTCCCTTTCAAAAAGCTAACTAAAATCGAACCCAGCATTGCATGACTGTTTTGCTTTTAGATAGGCGCGGTATGTTCTAGGCTGTTATGATGGGACTATTTACATTTACGTGTATTACGTTCAAGGCTATTATGATGGGACTATTTATTTTTATTACGTTCTAGGTTGTTATGATGGGACTATTTACTTTTATTACGTTCTAGGCTGTTATGATGGGACTATTTACTTTATTTTATTACGTACTAGGTTGTTATGATGGGACTATTTTCTTTTATTACGTTCTAGGCTGTTATGATGGGACTATTTACTTTTATTACGTTCTAGGCTGATATGATGGGACTTATTACTTTTATTACATTCTAGGCTGTTATGATGGAACGGACTATTTATGAATAAGCATCAAACTTTAACTAAGCATATTTCGCCTGACGTAACAGAGAGATTTACTGTTATTTTTTTGTAGTTTTTGTCATAAACATAGTATTCTTATATTCATTAACGTCACAAACATAATGAATGGTTACGAATTTCATTCAAGCGAAGATAGTTTGCAAAATTTCGCAAATTTCCATCCTGCGGTTTACGAGGATACGTGATTACAGACGAACAGACGGATCGAAGGAAGGAGAATATCAAAATAAAACCAGACGCTTTTTACAAAGAGGATCGGGATAATAAAAAGCAATATTAGAAACAGCAGCAGCATGGTAGTAGTGGTAGCTCAAGGGGCAGTAGACATGTTGCTTGGTTGAATAATTATTTTGCACAGCATTTTTAACACATTATTGACTAGATCATGCTGCGGAAATAGGAACTAGGTGCATTTCTCAAGGACGCAACGAGGTAGCCGACCCGGGCTGCCATAGGCAGGTATCAACCAGCGGCTGTCAAGAAATGGAAAGATAGAGAGAAGAGTAAACAGACGTTCACCTTTCGGGATTCCTTTCTTGGTCTGAACAACTAAATGATCTGTGTTCTACAGAGAAGCGAATTCAAGGAAGTTATGATCGATCACGATGCTTTTGTCTTACCGCTCCTGAATAATTTTATACCAAAGTGTATCCGCGTCGACATAGGTCATAAGGGAGACATTTCAAAGTTATGTATACTTTGCTATAACGTTTACTTCTTTGAGCCTGTCAGTAAATTTAATGCCAATCCACAGACAAAATTACGTTCTTTAACAACTATCTTCAGCCGCAGCACGTCGGACACGTGCAGATATATGCGTGTGACCTAAAATAGGTAAATAAGAGCGACGTCAGTGACATATAAATGGTAGATAAGGAGAGTGATTCTGATACTGGATAAAGTTTGCGGATGCAATTCTGTCTTGTCCGAAAATGTTTTCCTACAATGTTGAGATGATCTCGTCATTTAAAGATGGTACCCAAGCCATGAAAGATGACCTACATTCTGGATGACCTTTGCGATTGGTGAGAGGTGTCTGCTGGGAAGAAGCTCTATGCTCAGTAAACATATTTCTTTTATCACGGGCATTCATTTGCCAACTGTTTTCGATATATCACGGGTATTCATTTGGCAACTGTTTTCGATATATCACGGGCATTCATTTGGCAACTGTTTTCGATACTTTGAACAATCATTTATAGTTCAAGATGTGGCAAGATGCGTCACAGAGTTGTTGACGATTGATCACAAACACATTCGGTTCAAATCGCCAAATAGTTACTCCCCAAATATGAAAAGAGTGGCTTTTTGATCCGACATGTGAGAAATTATTCAAGTTTGGATCAGAGAAAACTAGTAGAGACAACAAGACCCTGAATATAGCCGGACTGCAAAGAGTTTTAAACGAATTTTTTTTTAATGCAAAAGGCCCTGTCCTCCAGGTGCCTATGCCTAACACTGCTAGTGTCACTGCATCTTCAGTAGCCAAGGTTCCGATTTGTTAACCTATTTACACCGATATTTCAGTGTTTTGGGGTATGTGAATTTCATTGGATGTGTCCAATCGAAATCGCTTTTACATTTATCGTTGTCACTGTCAACAACTTGGCGACCTGCCGGCTGCCACCATCATTTTGGTGGCGCTCAACAGTTTCGTATTTCGCAAGGGGTTTGGTTTTTCAAAGAAAATAATTTCCCCGGATTTTCTCACTGGTTATACTGGCTATTTAAAAAAGACCTTTATTTTAGTGTATGAGTGATAGGTGCAATATGGGTTATAGAAAATACAGCTTGGCCTTACTCAGATGTGCACAAATAAAAAAACCTGCTAGTTCCACTTGGTCATTTTCACTTCCTGGACTTCAGAGGTAAATTGCAAACAAGAGCACATTACTTTTACATTTTATATTTTTGGTTATTCATTTATTGCACTTTCAGAAGCTGGTATTATCTAGTCTGGCAAAATTCCTTTTCACTATTTTAATATCTGCTAAAGATAGTGTCCTCAAGTACAAATCTAAAGAAATTTTAGCCACAGTATATGAAAGTAACACAGACGTATGCCAACGTTCTCTCCATCATGCATGTTGCCAATGCAAACAACTTCTCCTTACACCTGTCACACTCTCAAAGTTCATAATGTCTGTAGAGCGCCCCCTTTCGGCTGATATACAATGCACCACTGTTACACGCAATTCTGTTGGTTAGTTAGCATTACATGCTAAGGAAGGCAAATCGCGAAAACCCAATAGATGTCCTAATGCAAAGCACTGAAATATCGCATCGATCCGCCCGTGTGTCGTTAGGTTAACATATCGGAACCTTAGCTAGCGAAGATGGTATCATTGGACATTTTGTATGTCTCCAAAGTGTTGCCAAAAGTAGTGGAACAATCCGGAACTACCCACTGGCACCGAGGTGTCCATCTACTCCATGAGCTAGCACCGGCGCATAAGTCTGCCATCGTGACAGACTTCACAGCTGCTAAACTTTAACACAATCTTCATACAACCATGATTTAGCTCCAAATGGCTTTTTGGCCTCATCCCGTTGTCAAAGATTTGCTAGGGGTGGACGATTTGAAAGTCGCCTTGCTGTTGGAAGTGCAGTTTTCCAGTGTATGAACAACATACCAGAATGGTAATACAAAATGGCATTTGATAATGGTATAATCAGACTGAATACTTGTATTGAAGTACATCTGGATGGATTACGTTCAGGGATACACTAATGTACTGTTCACTAATAAAGAACTTTTTCCTACAGCGTACTAATATTCGGAACTTTTTAAATTCCCCGCGAATATCCCAAAACTAGCCAAGTGTTAAAAATCATCAGTGTGATTCTTGACTTATATTCCTTTGGAAGGTTCAAACGACCCTTCAAGACTGCATTGGAATCCAGAACATCTAGCTATGGATTAGGATCACCCCTCTTTATAGAATCACATTGTGTAAAATATTTAGTACCTGCTAATTGAATTGGGTTCGAAAGGGCCGTGAAGTCCAATATACATACATACATACATACATACATACATACATACATACATACATACATACATACATACATACATACGTACGTATGTAAATAAGGATGCAAAACCGATTACATTTAGATACAAGGAATGCATATCTAAACAGATTTTCGTGGCTCAACATGACACGTGCTTATTCTCAGTGATTTTTTTTTTTTATATGATCTGACATTTTTTAAAATTCAGTTGATTATCTAATCCTCCTGAATGACATATTTGACTTATTCTCATTTGGAATGGTCTTTAAGCAAATAAATTCCCTGGCTTTATTTATTAAAACATGAGCATTAAAATTAAATTTCCCAATGGGTTAAATGAATCACACGTCTTTCACCTTCCCGGCTTGAGTGCCATCATAGTCTGAAACGTAAAGTATCCCGACTTGAGTACCGTCATAGTTTGAAACGTAAAGTAGCTTATTCGTTCGATAAACTACTTTTATAAAAATGCAATAGTCGTACGCTGGTGTTAGCTGTGCAGTTGTTTCAATGCAAATGAAATGCTATTAATAAAATATTTCAATAATTAATTATCTCATACCATTATCGCTTTTTATTCATCGTTAATTTAATTAGATTTCAGCTGAATCCATCAATGAAAAATAATAGTTTGATACGCAGCGTTTGTAATAAAACTCCCCCTGAGATATCAAACGCATCGATAATGACAACAACAATTGTTGCATGGTTTTAATGAGCCCTTACTTTGTCTGTATTAAATTGGCTTTGATGCCTGCTGGCTTGACACTGAAGCGCCGGTTTAAGGAATCATTGTTGAGGTAATTGTCATTCTACCTGTGTTAATATTTATGTTTTGCCTATACTTTTATTATTTGTGTGTTTACGTTATATTATATAGCAGCACGAAGACAAAAAAAAAAACAAAAAACAACGTATTCTTACCTGTAAATAAGTTGTGAAGATAAAAAAATGGAAAATATACATTATAGCTTTGACTGGATTCATTAGCGGACAGTAACACCCCCACCCCGCAACTAGTATCTATCGTAGTCGGGTTCAGACTTTAAATAAATTAACATACACTAACATTGCATAAATATATGTTTCTAAACATAAATATGTTTCCTTTGCTTAATGCGGCTTCTTACATACATCCAGTTTTTATATACATTTCAAATTTATCCCAAATATAGGGAATAGTATCAGCTTTAAAATTTCAGTTCATTTTATCTTCAACTAATCCTTACCTTTCAAAGAGAATTTTGACTGGATGAGCTAAAAACAAAATTATCCACCATTAATCTCGATTTAAGAAAAAAGAAAGCTAATTAATTATTTTCAATGATAAAAGCATATTGTCGAATGCGATGTGGAGGTTTAGTTAGAGGTGATGCATACAAAAGTTGACAAATTCTATTTTCTTGCTGAAAATATTTATATTCTCACAAGTCTAAATATTATTAAAAATGCTTAAATTAAAAAATGGCATACCTTTCTCCAGAGATTAAAACAACTGATATTTAATTCGTCAAACAATTTTTGATACTGTTATTCCTTTCCGGTTGTTACCTGTGTTTTCCCGGATTCTTCCTCTACCAAGTATGCTGGCCGCCATGTATAGCCTATCACGAGCTGCAAAATGTCGTTAAACCCCAAACAAGAAACACAATTCCTGAAAAGAAAAGGAAGTTATACAACTAGAACACGTTAGAACTTTCTGCCATTACAAGAAAAAACTCAGAAATGCTATAACGGCCACTACTGTGCATACGCATAAAGAGGATCTCGAGCGGGTATTCATTTTATATTGAATTTATTCAACGAGGTTCATAATTTAAATTAAATACTTACCCATCTGAGATTGTGTTTATTACAGAGTTTTTATTTTAATGTAGATAGCTTAGAGTGAAAGTAGAATAAATAATTTCGTTCATTCTGAACCAGATGCTGCACGTTCCAGGGGCAATTATGTAACTATGAACATTTAAAAGTGGATTTTTTTTTTTTACAAAATATATATGAAAGAGCTGCTGTCCATCCAGTAAATAGGACATTTGACACAGACAACATCACTTTTCAACACAGAATGTTCAATGGAAATTCCATGTGATGTCACAAAGCTTGACTTGGGTTACGGTGGACGATCAATGTTCACACCTAACGTATATCAGTTTCACCTTAGCATTCCACTTGTTGGATATTCATGTTAAGAATGTAGAAATTCCAGATTTACTGTAATGTATTTAAGACGGATATTTGCATTTTTTTTTATTTGGAACAGTAGACGTAGACCAATTTGACAGAGTCGGAATTGTATCGCATAATTATAAACATTAACTCTTTTTATCTTTTTATCTTGTAAAGGTACTGCAGTTGGATTAAATTTTAGTAAATTGGGAGACCGTTTTATGTCCACATTCTTCTGTGAACAGAGGTGATTTTACTGACTTCAATATGTTAACATTTAAACCAAGCTAGTATATTGGGGGGATTCCATGTGATAGGTATACCGTCCATTCTTCCCCATCCCCACTATCGATTGACCAATACCCTTAATTTTATTTGTTGTCAGTTTTATGTGTTGTTGTTCTTACAGTTTTGGGGTCTTACGAAATTTTTCAGCGCATGATAAGGTACTGGATGACGTATCGAATCCCTGTGGGATAAACTGGCCATATTCAGACAGTCGTGACCATTTTTCCCAATTCTCTTTGGGCAATCGATTCGAAAAAATGGCCGCCAAAATGTTGATATTAATAGCAAAACCAAAGTTCCAGAAGGCGGGGTAAGGGAAAATGCTCACGATCTCAAAGAAATCAGTAAAGAGAATACTGCCCAAGAATTTTATGGACTTCTTTGGACCAACCAGTTTTACATAAAGTGATATGTTAACATGTTGTTATATCAAAAATTTCAAACTGCACACACTGTATGTAAAGTGTACCGATTATGTCATAAACCACGTTAACCAAATGACGTTATGATCACACGTCATCACAGCGTTCATATAGGTTACTCAGCTGTAATGACTTGGAATGTATAATGTATTGGAAGAAATATTTACAATATTCTTTATTCAATCATGAACTTACTAGATAACTTCCTTTCGCCGAACTTTTGCAGATAATTCATTAAATGCATCATAATACTGATTCTCTTTTGCCTAGCTTACTTTAGTGTGTGACTGAATTCTCCACCATTTTCAGACGATTTCCCCGTTTCAGGCGTATCAACCATTAAAACATTTATTTTTCGAGATGGAATTTGGGGATGACAGTGTGCGATATCTTGATGTTGGACAAATTCCTAAACGAGACGAAAGAGACAAGATATTACAAAATGGATACCCATTTCATAACTTGATCGCTCAGTTTCAAGAATGTGTTAATGCTTATTGATCGTTTCTTGTTTATCCATGCAGAAGATGTGAACCGAATTGCCATTTCTAATGACGGACTTTAATTAGTTCACCTAGTAAAACATTCATCTTTGTCATGTGACAAGTACAGCACAAATCCAATCATTTCTTTATAGTCAAATAATGGGCATAAGACAAACGGAATGTCGCCATTGCGAAATAAATAAGTCTTGTGTTACTGCTTCAATTCAGTTTTTAATTATGGTTTAGTATACAATTTTAAGATCTTAGTCTACACTACACAAACAGCTGCTGACTGGGGCTTGAGACAATGGTTGATATGCGCTGATCATGTCATATTAGAACCTTCTGACAAAACTTCCTGGGTATTTCGCTGGTGATTTACTGCCAGAAAAGCAATAATTCTGTTTATATTACCTGAAAATGCATTAACTAAACATAAATATCCTCATCATGGTTTAATATCTTCTGAAAGACCACAACGGACACCTTCTAAAACTGCTATCTTGGCTTCCACACTTTTTTAAAATAGATTTTGCAATCACTGTCATAACTACGGATGTTTTCCGATGCGCCACCGCCGGTTTCAAAACAACGACCGAGTCGTTTACGGCCAGAATATCGCTTTATCTCCGCTGTTCATCTATGCAAGAATAAACTACTTTAAAATATAAAAGTGTGACATTTCATGAATCATATAACAAGCTTTTTGTTACCTTTTCTTTATATAGAAGCATTTATGTTTGCAATAGTTTAGAGACTGTTTCCTGGACTAGTTGCAGTAAAATGAAGCTCATCTGAGAGATAGGATGTGCAGAGCGGGGTGCGAAGAAAATGAAAAACATGTATTTATAGAACAATTTTGAAGTGCGCTCTGTACTGTATAACATAATTATTAAATTGTGCGTCCTCTATCATATACCATTATTATTAAATTACGTAACTCTATCATACACATTAATTATTACATTATATTCCCTTTGACTCACAGTGATAATTTTTTTATTTGAAAAATCATCTGATTAAACAATGGTACTTTCGTTTTATCATGCTAATAATTGTTATCTATGTTTATTACTACTGCATTAAACTTTAAATTGAATGTTAAACTTTGGATAAATATTCATGCCGTGTAATTTGAAGTAATGATTAATTTTGGTTAATGACTAATTCAGCTGTGACGATGAATCAAAGGGTTGTTTTATATCCAACAAACAAATAAATAGATAAATAAATAAATAAATAAATAAATAAATAAATAAAAGCAAACGACCGACAGATGGAAGACAGACGGACAGAAAAATAGAAAGTAATTTTAATCTGTATTGTATAAGTTCAGTGAAATGCTCTGCCGATAGCTGTCTCAAAGGACAGACAATTATAAATTGGCAATTAGGATTTAGACATTTACAGAAGGCCTTCTAGTCTTTTCCATTACTTGTCGTAGTGTTAAGGAATAAATGAACAACTAAAAAACGATTTAAGAGGTTAACAGAAGATTACAATCTTGATGAAAACCTCCGCTGAGGGCTAATTACTAAATACATGGATGTCGTTGACTTGAGTGGTTGACGCTTTTCATACTGCAAGAAAAAAAAGTTACATATTTTCTTTTCTATTCGACTTTAGTTCTGGGAATACCATCTTTTGTGCCCCGAAATTCTGCAACTCAGTTTTTTTTGTTTGGTTTGATGTTATGTACATCAACATTCTGTTATTATCTCTTTATTACGTTCAGTTATTGTCACTCACTCTCGTTAATAGAAATTTGCATAAAATCGCCTTAACGAACAGATGTTGACAAACTAACCCCATTGAGGGCGAGACCTACTTCGGGGTCGGTAACGCCTTCGTAATCAACATGTTGTAGACTCTGTTATTATCATACCACTCTGAGTACAAAAGAAATGAGGAAAAAATAGAAAGTTAGTGGATGGTTATTTATATCAATGTCATTGGTTCTAATGGGCAATAACAGTTTGTGAATGGAGATCAGAATCGTTCCTGCTTTAAAAATATTTAAATTTTCATCACTACAAGTCTCTCCGAGTAACAACTTAACAGAAAGAGAGAGGAAAATGAAGCATGTCACATTTTATTTATTTCACATGAATTAAAAGATAGTCCCAGAATAACGAGACTAGTCACGGACCTACCAACTTACCCAACAAGGACGTATCTACTTACTTTTGTACAAACGCCAGTCTGACTTCACTCGTCTCCCTACTAGATAATTTACGTCATTCACTGATTTATATGTATACTACTACAACATCAAAAATTATTTTATTTTCAAACTATATTTAAAAAAAGATTGTGATCATTTGAAACCATTTTAACTTAATCAAATGCAGGAAACATTCTGAACCATATTGATGATTCATCCTTTGTCCGTTACTAATGTTAAAAGTAAGTCGACCGAAATGATTTATTTTTATTCTCAAACAGTTGAGTGTTGCTTATATAACATTGCATGGGTTTTCCGAGCACCCTTAACAACTTACCTTTGCATGCAACTAAAACTCAAATTTGTTTTGTTATCAATGGGGTTAAGTCGCTCGACTCTGGCACGAAAATACTTTAGACATGATGAAAGACTGGAGTATGTGAGTCACAGATGTCACTTTTACCCACCGATGTTTGCTCCGTCTAATATATTTTAAATAGGACTAATTAAGAATGCTTAAATTCTTTGTGTAGAACGCAAATGCCACATTTTGTGTAGAACGCAAAGGGCACATTTTGTACTAGAACGCACTTGTCATGTATCGCTCGCCCATTTTCTCTCTCTCTCTCCCTCTCTCTCTCTCTCTCTCTCTCTCTCTCTCTCTCTCTCTCTATATATATATATATATATATATATATATATATATATATATATATATATATATATATATGTGTGTGTGTGTGTGTGTGTGTGTGTGTGTGTGTGTGTGTGTGTACTACATGCATGTGTAGTGGATTTTCTCATAATTATCTTGTGCGTTTTATTTACAAGATCACTATAGGATTGTATGCAGAGGTATATATACTAATATATTGATATATTTTATTATTTACATTTATGGCAACCTTTGATTATGTAACCCTGAGACTGTAATAACTTTTAACCTTAAGCTTATTAATACAGATCGTAGATAACCATTGACAATAATCGATGTAACTTAGTTTGTACAGGTAGAGATGAAATATCTAAATAATTCTGTTGCCGTGACACATGTCTTTGACATTCGTGTCAGGAATTCGTTTCAATTTTAAAACTGTCAGCCTGCTCAGTCTGTGCAGCATGTTTATTAGTTATCTGTTTCTTTCTTACTTTCCAAGATTTAAAACCAATTTATTGCTGGAAGGTTTGTGAATGACCGTTCGACGTGTAGTAAAGAGAAATATTTTAAAACAGTACCTTTAACAAAGAACAGGCTACCTCATGCCAATAAAATGGAATGCAAGAAGTGCTTCTTTCTAGGACACACCGAACCAGACGACACAGACTGGCCTGGGTGGGCATTCTCTGAGTACAAGTTTGACTCTCTACTAAATGACCCACAGTGGCCTTCCACCCCACCCATCCCCACCCCAACAGAAAGAACTATTTTTTTGGTAAAAGTTTCATTGATGACTCCAGAAAAATGCTAGAAGACAACTTCATAAATCAAACACCTCTGGAAATTTATAGCAGAGATGAACATTTTCTGTTTCATGGAGAACAAATACGCTCCGTCAAAGTGAAATGTACACTGAAATATGTTCTGCTGGCATGAGTGAAATAAGAGCATTTGAAATAGCCCTCTAAATGTCTCTTGACAGAGGATACATTTGTTATAGCGAAAGGGGCAAGAAATAGTTTGGTCGTAGTTCATCTGATCTGTAACGTGTTGACAACCTTGCTGTAAAAGTCAGTAGCACATTTGGTAGTGGAAACATCGCTCCACCGTTGCCGTTAAGTCAAGAAATAAACGACGAATGTAGTTGTAGGAATACACATAACAGTTGATGGTTTGGTGATTCGCTTCCGGCGGAGTATGTTGCGACAGAAAAAAACCCCGATATATTCCAATTGTGAATTTGCTTCCTTCTAGCGCCATATCATACCATGGAAACAAAAGTTGTTACGAATATAGTACTTAATGGCGGCGAATTATGTCCGAGGTTTCATTCTCGAAGAAGAAGGAAACTCGATTGTGACATATGGGTAACCCCCAAGCACAAAAATGTCGTAGGGTGATGAAGACCCAGAGTTTAAAATAAGTCTTTATTAATTAGAGCATGTAATTTTGATTGATGTAATGCACTGCGATAGCTCTCAAACGAACTATTTTATGGTCCTCTAAAGTCTATGGGATTTTACATTTCTGTTAAACACTGCGAAATAGGACAGATCAGTGTCGCAAAGATGGTGTTTTCAGTTTTAACCACCGCATAAAAACTGAAAATTTAAATGAAATTATTGTCATTTTTGTTAAAACTCTTAACCATAATCCACTTTATTTTCTTAGATTTGGGATTCATACGAAATATATCAATTCTTAAGTGGTACGCAGACCATGCAAATAACCCATGTTGTAATGTATCTATTCATTTCTTGCCTAACCTTTCAGCAGGATAAAGACGGAAATAAAAAGGAATAGGGAAAAGTCTCAGGCATGCAAGAGCGATAAAATAAAACAAAAAATACCCCAAACAAACTCGCAGCCATGGCAGATTTATTACAGCTACGCTATATACATGCAGTCTACGGCTTTCCCACACAATGTGTACCCCACCATTATACATGTCTATCAATGCTTTGGTACTGAAACATATCGTTTGTATTCGCTTATAACACTAGACCAACTGCAAACTGCACAGACGCAGATCAGCCGCCGCATGGTGCGCCGGCAGATCTGGGTATGTGCAGTTTATTAGGAGTAATCAGTACAAGAAACAAACATAGACCCTGATCTGCAGGCGCATTATGCTACAGCAGATCTTGACCTTTGTTGTTTGCAGTTTTACTCGTCTTATAAGCGAGTATATACAATACCTTTTGAAAGATGAGGTGTTCTTTCTGAATGGTTATTTAGGATATGACACCATCCTTAAGAACTGTAGCCCTAACATGACTAACTTAACCGAGATGGCGTGCGTACACGCAATAGACAGGCCAAATAACTATGGTCAAATATAGGGAGAAGCGAACAAAAGCAATTACGACAATACATACGTTTTACATGATTGATAAAAATACAATAATGCGGGTTCTACAACAGATTTCCTGTACTTTTGCACTCCAACAATTCTGTTAAGAGACGTGATACGATATTTCCATTGTTACTGAGAAGCTACCTTGAGTAAAGTGACACTATTCAAGTGTCTTTGTTTAGGTCTACACGTGCCCATTAACTGACCCCAAAAACTCGAATTATAGTCTTATTACAAGATCTAAGCTAAACGTAAACCTTGAAAAGCATTAATGCAGTATCAAGACTCCCAATGATACTGACTTAGAAAACAATGATCTTAAATGACTAGACTTTATAATCCAAAAGAATACTATGGTTCATATTTGGGTTCGAATGCAGCGTACCTTGTTCCCATGGAAACAGTAAAATTAATGTAAGGTATTTAAATTGTTATTAGGAACATTATACTGACAGTTGGCATTAATATATTGTAAACATTATTTATCGAACTAACAAATAATTTTGCAAATGTGGTTTACGATACTTTTTGATAAACATTATATCGATTCAGTTGTTTGAGGAGATCCCGGGTGGCCGAGTAGTTTAAGATGTTCGCCTTTACGGATCACTCTCATCTCACGTATGTCCACCTGGGTTTGAGTCTCGGGATCGGCCAACGTGGGTATGTGAGAAATCTTGCAAGTAGCGTCCCGTTGGTTAATGGTTCTTACCGGGTTTTCCCGGGTTCATCATCCACTATCTATTTTGGCCGCCATGTATAGCCTATCATGTGCTGAAAAATGGTGTTAAATCCATAGTCAGTCATATTTCATAGGTTTTGGGGTTAATTTAAAATGTATTCTTTATTTATTTCTGTTTAATTTTCCGTAGTTTTCCATGGTTCTTCCTCCACCAAATATACTGGCCGCAATGTACAGCCTATCCTGTGCTGCAAAATTGCATCAAACCCATAACAACCAACCAGTTGTTTCAGAGATTTTGGGGGTAAATAAAAATTTATACTTTATTAATTTATGATTAATTTTCTATATTGGTAACGTCGGTTCTAATAACTGCAACAAATACCCGAGTAAATGAAGATAAGCACTGTTTGTTTGATGCTTAACGGTACTTCAAGACCTGAAAGGCAGTAAAGTGCTCGGACCAGAAACACACCACAGCAGCCGACCCGTGTTGATCTTGGCAGGATTCGAACACGCGACCTTTACCTTGCGAGTCGGCACGCTAAGCAATGAACCACACCAACATTGTACAACAACAAAAAGTCATTAATGGCAATATTGATTTAAAATAATCCTACGCTATTTCAGTGTTTTGAAACTCTTTATAATCAGATGTAATATAATGTATATTTTCTTCAACGCCAAAAGCATACAATTTAAATATTGTCCATTTTAAGAAAGATATTTGTTTACAGCATTTAGTAAATTTACAAAGAAAATTCATGACTTTGAAAATTTAAAGTATCAGCTTATGCTAAAAGTGTGTATAACGCTACTTCAAAGGTTTCTGCTAGTCAGGATATTCAAAGTGGGAATGCATAGATTATCCTATTTCTAACAGAATTTTTGCTGGATTTTAGAAATATGCAAATTATTGCAAGAACATTATAGTGCTGAGACTAATTACATTTTCTATCTAATTTCGCCAACTTCGCAATATTCTGGTTGGAAAAATAGGTAATTTCGCCCCAATGTTGCAGTCCAGCATGAACCCTTAATTATTACCTTGTTTATTTCGACTCTTTGTATCCCTTCCTACACTCATTATAGAAATTTTTCCCATGAAGTGAGTACAGTCAAGATTTTTCCTCTTTTTTTTTTTTCTTTTTTTTTTTTTTTCTTCTTTTAGGTTCTGATTACGAATGGGGCCTAATTTCATCATCAAAACAGGACCAGAAAAACCCCTCCGAATTTTTCTCAAGGACTTTTGACTTTAATTTGACAATAAAGAGAAATGAGTTAGTTACCAAAAAAGATATTTATCAACTATTTAGATTGAAGACTATATTGTATTTTTCATCGAGGTATCAAATCTCAGAATCATACGGAGCGGTTTGGGAAACATTTTGTGACACTACCGCATGCTTACCCCCGATGCTATCAAATATTCCTGGAGAGATGACTGAATGTAGTAGTCCCGTCTTCAGGTAGTCTAAAAGCCATCGCCTTGGTGATTTGTTGCATATTTTAAGAAAAAGGGATTTGATCAGATAGCCATGCAAATTGAATGCTATAAACATGTTAGCTTCAAAGTATGTGCATCAACCCATATGATTTTCACTTATTGCCAATTTAGCTGAGTGTGTAAAAAGAGAAGAGAAGGAAGAAAAATAGAGTAGAAAAGAAAACAGGCTCAGTCTATAAAATAATGCGTTCGCAGTTCTTCCAGAAAATGTAAAGACAAGGGAATGTAGGAAACATGAACTAGTCATCACGATTTATATTTTAAGCATCATATTTGTGATTTATGACGACGCTTGATACCTTCATACGACGTTAAATTAAAATTTAAATAAAAATCGAATAACGTTATTACCTGATTTAGTCCTTGAAATGTGCCGAGTGCGATAATAGAAAAAATACATAGGCGCTATGCATTATGATAGCAATGTTATAAAAAGAGCGCATTTACAGAGACATTATATGTAGTCGATTGGTTTGGTCTGGTATATTTTGACGGCAGAGTGATTCACGTATGCTATTTAGTGCAAAGATAATTAGAGTAATGCGCCCTGTTCAAGGCCACGCTACAGTAGCTGAACCGGATTGATGATAGAATTCGAACCCACACCCTTTCGGTCGCGAGTTTGGCACACTAACCACTGACAAGCGGTGAGTCATGCCTCGATTAGTAACATTACTACGTGAGGGAGAGTACACAGAGTATATCCGAGGCACACATGGAGTTCACGCGCAGTCAAGACATGCTAAGAATTTTATATCTTGAGGTTCCTTTTTCCCAAAATACGTTGACATTTATTGCTTATACGCCATGAAACATTTAAAGGACTGCCTTCCAAGAAAGATCGGTCTTAGGTCCTTGTATGTATGTATGTATGTATGTATGTTGGACTTCACGGCCGTTTTCAACCTAATTCAATTTGCAGGTATTGAATATTGTACACAATGTGATTCTATAAACAGGGGTGATCCTAATTCATATCTAGATGTTCCGGATTCAAATGCAGTCTTGAAGGGTCGTTCAAGCTTACCAAAGGAATATAAGTCAAGAATCGCACTGATGATATTTAAGACATGGTTAGATTTATATATACATGTGTGTGTGTGTGTGTGTGTGTGTGTGTGTGTGCGTGTGCGTGTGCGTGTGTGTGTGTGTTATGATGTTTTTGTTTGTCTCATGCAGGATATTGTGACTGTACACGTCATAACCATATCTTTATTTCTTACTTCATACACAATTACCGCCTCAAGGAAATTTCTTTGTCATTCAATCGCCAGCAAAAATTCTCTTGTGTAACGTCTTTCATTATTTATTTCTTTCACCACAGACACAATGAAGACTAGAAGTGAAGTGAACATATACTCTAGGTGAGTCAACTGTTCAGTGTCCTGTAAGATACACGAAAGGTTGTTGCGCTGACTTTTGTACTCTGCAGGAAATGATGGATCACAACAATCGCATTTATTTCTTTCAATGACTGGAAAGTACTAATAAATAATCTACATGAGTTATATAATATTAGCCATTTTTAATTTCCGATCCAAATCCTGCGAAAATACTTACATTAGCCGAGAAATTGGAGATAATCCAGCCAAGCCAAGAGCCAAGAGCGATAACCATCAAAGTGTATGACGTATCGTGCTCCCTTGTACATCTAAAGCTGTTTATTTTGATATTGCCTTCATCCTATAAAGTTTTGGTGTGTATAAAGTTTGTGCAGAATGCGAACAGTTCCCAGGAGAAAAAGCTATAGTACATTTAGTATTTCACCTCATGCAACATTACGTAATATGTAGTTGGTGTATGACGATGGTGCCATATGGAATAGACGTAATGACAGTCGCCAGGTAGAGAATCCCGGCGTCGGTAATAATGTTAATTAAAGCAGAATAATGCCTTAGATCAGCTGTAAATATATTAAAATATTTTAATTACCTCTTGTTGGTTCGTCATTTGGCTTAGTTTCTATTCCACACTAATTTCCATGCACAGGTACGTTAATGGCTGAGCGTTCAATGTTCAAGAGGCTAACCATGCGTTTGTAGTGCTCTACTTTCTTCATTAAAACCATCTTTCAAGTTTAAATCATAAGTGTGTCTTATACTGATTTAATGAATGTGAATAAAAAGTAGAAACTAAAATAAAACAAAACAATCAACTTATCAATATGCAACGGTATTTCTGAATCGCCACACAAGGTACAGAACTACATTTGGTGGGAGACACACTCAGCAGGTATGTGAGGAGTTGATTCACTCGGTCAATACATAGTTGCCTTTAGTCAATCTTAACTCCGTTCGAAGGGCAAATATGTGTAATCGTATGTGATATAAATAAAATATATGTATGTTATGTACGCTGTATCAATGATATACCTCTCGTTGTATAATTTTTTCAAGCCTCATTTCCTTTTAATGAAAAATGTATACATCTCATGGTATATCATTGAAACAGCGAACATACTATACATATATACTTACCCTAGCACTAGAAAATATATTTCTGTCTTAAAATGTAGGATTATCTAGTTTCGATTAACACCTTTTCTAAATATAGCTGTTACTCGTTTCAGGTGATGAAAAGTGTATTTGCACACATACTTCATTCATCGCTGAAAGCGACAAATCATGAAGAGATGAAAAAACATGTCAAATTAGCGTTTGTTCCCAGACTGTCTCATCCTATGTTAAAATCCGGTTTGTTCCCTGTCAGTCTCCTGCATGTAAACCAATGCGCTAAAGTTAATTCCCGTAAATCCCTAGATTCTCTCATACAACTACTAACATTTTGCAGTATCTCCCATGTATTAAAAAAAAAATGAGTGAGTGTCTTAAAACAAGTATGCTTTCAAACTTCGTATATTATCGAAAACAAATTTCTTGTAACTGATATTTTTTAATTGTTTGGGGTATTTTGAGAAATAATTTAAACTGATTAATTATTTAATCTTTACTCTTTTTTGATCACCCTCCTCCTACCACCTCAACCACACACCCCTCCGATTTCATGAACGCTTAAAGATATGTGTTGGAAAGTATACCATTCTTTTTAAAAACGAGTCCTTCTCATCTTATACGTTATTTGCCTTTAAATCTGTAAAGCTTTCCTATGCTAACTACTCTTGGCAATTACAAGCTGATAATAAAAAAGGCACATGAGTATTACTACAACTGTAAAGAAGCAAAACGATAACAAAATATTTTTTATTTCCGTAACTCATTAACTGTTTTCTAT
>JAECUM010068365.1:0-40555 GCA_016617855.1 Megalonaias nervosa
TAGAGAGGTCCTTATAGATCTACAAATACACTCTGAAAGCATTCTTTAAATTGTCCTAACATGTCATTTTACCTACCCCTTAATTCGGCCCTTATACAAACGACATGTAAATATAAACTTGAATCGGAGAGTCGTGTATTACAAAACATACAAAGAATTTGCATTATTCAGCGACACTGCTAAGCGACGTTGCTAAGTGCTGCGCCACAGCGTAACCTATTTTTTTTTTTAAATTTTAAAAATTAAAAACGCTAACAAGAAAAAAGACCAAGATGGTGTTGCGACAATCAGACTGAACGTTGATATGTCGGTACATGGGTGTAAATTACTGATTTAAACTTTTTGTATTTACCTTACATTTCTAAATGGAAATCCACTGGGTTTGTGCATATAGCTGAGTGATCAGTTGATTTGGTCAGCATGTGAGCTCTGGTGCCTACTTTCAGCTTTGTCTTGCAAATGAAACCGAGGCCGGTTGGTTAGATCAACGCTGACTGAGCTATGCCCTAGTTACCGTTACTCGCGGCATGGGTTTGATACCTGCTTGGAACGAGATTATCTCTCTAACCTGTGTGATGATCTTTTGTGTCATTATATATCTATTCTTTTTCATACAAATGTATATCTAAACATATATACTGGATTCAGAGATGAGCGTTTTGTTTTCTGTTTGGTATATAGGTTGAAAAAGTTAAGATAACAAGTTACCAAGTTAAGACCACGAATTAACGAAATGGAGATCACGAGATATAAGTTTGAGATCATGAATTACTTTGTTCAGGTCACAAATTTGATAAATCGAAGTAACTCGTGATCTCGAGTTGCGAAAGGTAAAGGCGTTTAATTACGTTGAGATCACGAGACAATAAATTATAATTATCCCACACTGAAAATTTCCCAGAATGACAGAGCAAAAAGCTTACAATATTTTGAAGATGTTCGCCTTTAATTTATACTAACTTTTTGTCGATGATTTCAAAGCACCGTTAGCCTCCATTGTGGTATTTGTGGCTTTGACTCCACCGCGAATTTTTCGTTTAAGTTATGAGTCCTGTACTTAGGACATATTGATCCTACACAAATAAATTCTGCCATCATAATATGAACTTCATAAGACTTTTCGTGTGTTTAGCACGATGTATGAAAAATATTCTTTTCAATCTTTCACCGCTCAGACTGAGTACAATTGGATTTAATTATTTATTCTTATAAGCATGTACATGCTATACTGAACATACAACAAATATAACCTTATTTTGCATAATATTTTAAAATTTTGAATTCTTTGCGGCTGAGGTAGATTTTTGAATATCATTTTGGGAGTAAGATCAGAGCTTACTCCATATTCATCTACTTCGTAACTAATTACACAGGGAGATATACATAACGAAGACAGCTCTGTAATTATTAGTTTAAGTAAAAACAACGGAAAGTTTGCAACATACACTTGTCAATTCTGGGTGGATCAATATCCAAAATCTAATTGAATATAGAAGTAAGTAATTTAATTTGTTTACTGAATTAAATTTAATTTCAAACAGTCATTCTTAAATCATCGAGTGGGAAAAAGATCAACAGCGTAGCAGTGGCAAAAACAATAGCAAACAAGACGGTCAGATCAGGCGCACTTAGGTACAAATTAATACCAAATATTTGCTCACCATTGCATATGGTAGAGAAAATAATAATAATAATAATAATAATAATAATAATAATAATAATAATAATAGAAATAATAATAATAAAAATAATAATAATAATAATAATAATAAGAAGAAGAAGAAGAAGAAGAAGAAGAAGAAAAATGCAGATAAGGTAAAGGAGACTAGCTGTTCAAGCCTTATTTACATTGCTGTTGTAGTTACTGCTGCTGTCGATACCACTGCTGCAAAATCGACCTCATTGTTATTACTGATATGTCATTCTGTTACTGATGCTTTTAGCTGCATTTTTTGGTTAAAATCTCTAACGTATACATAATACATATTTTGAATATGTCTGATTGAATTTGTTGAGTATATTTTGCTTATCGTTTGTTACAGTACGGCATATTCAGTGTACTATGCTAATCTTTTGTTACAGTACGGTATATTCAATGCATTATGCTAATCTTTTGTTACAGTACGGTATATTCAATGCATTATGCTAATCTTTTGTTACAGTGCGGTATATTCAATGCATTATGCTAATCTTCTCTAAATTGCTCTATATTCAACATTTTTGTATGATAAAACTGTATTTAACCATGTCATTGCATTTTCTTGTCATATAGTATTAACCATGTCATTGCATTTTCTTGTCATACAGTATTAACCATGTCTATGCATCTTCTTGTCATACAGTATTAACCATGTCTATGCATCTTCTTGTCATACAGCATTACCGATGTCTATGCATCTTCTTATCCAAATGTATTAACCATGTCTATCTTCTTGCCCCACATCTGTCATTGCATTTACTGTATCCCCACTACTGAAAGATCTAGGCCTATACTATAAATTATGCTAATTACCATCATGCAGGAAACATTATACCATATATTCCATAAATCTATCAACTTTATTCTATTCCTGAGTGGTTTGTCTTACTCCGTGTGTCCAATGCGTGCTCTCTCTCCCGGGCATGGATGACCATTCTCAAAAAGTACTGAGGTTCAAAAACTGCTGCACCCCTTCCACTCCGCCCACTAAAAAGCGGACGAAGAATCGATAATATGATGGTGATAAATGATAAATAAAATAACCTAACAAATTAAATGCACTTCAAATTTACATAAACTTTTAACTTTCCTTTTGTCAACATTAAATTTTAAAGAGGGTGGGGATCCCTAAATGGTGTGGGTTTGAAATTAAAATGTTCTCGATGAATTTCAGTACTGTTTAAGCCGCGCTCTTCTCTCTCTCTCTCTCTCTCTCTCTCTCTCTCTCTCTCTCTCTCTTTAAATTATGGGGGGGGGGGCAAGCGTGTGTGCGTGCCTATGTATGTAGATATGCATACTTGTATATGTATGTAATAGCTTTTGATACCTTCGCAGATTATCGACTTCGATTGTACAAGTTTTCGCGCCTTTAATAAAACTACTCTCGACGACGCAGGTAGCTACGCGAGGTGGCCTTTGCGACGAAAGACACCAGAAAATATCAGCAACATTCCCGGGACTTTTTCTCGTGTCATCGCACGTGCGGCGCCAGGGATCACCCCTGGGACAGTAACGTGCGAAGCAATATTAGATTTATTAAGAAAATGGTTAAAACTAAAAATATTCTCGCACTGCTTATCCATAAGCTGGTTGTACAATGATTTAGCAACTGTTACTATTTTCTAAAGTGTTCCATTTGTACTGATAAGTGATTTACTTATTTTGCAATATTAAATTAAGGTAATTAAAAAACAGCAAAACAAAAATGACTTCATGAAAAGAAAATATCCTAATAATAAACAAAGGAATATGATAGATTACAGAGCAAACACCATTACAATATTCAATGATTAATTTCACTGAATTTTCTTATACTTAAAAAGAAAGAAAAAAAAAATCGATTTATAAAAGTTTTACAAATGTTATAATTTGAGATTTTATATTTAAGGTCTCATATTTAAACAAACGGTAGACTCGGATATTCGTATTTATAGTACAAACATGCTGAGAGAGAGAGAGAGAGAGAGAGAGAGAGAGAGAGAGAGAGAGAGAGAGAGAGAGACCTAAAGCTCAAGCTAGTCAATCGCAGAACCCAAGATAAAATTATACTGGCAGGCCCTTGCTCATTCCGTCTACACTTGCCGCAAAAGCATAGATTTGTCTGCATTGTGTCCAGATCACTTGCCACTTACGCAAAAACATGGATTTGTCTGTATTATGTCCAGATCAGATACCTCAGTCGTATCATACCAGAGACATAAAATGGTACTAACGGCTGCCTTGCTTGGCGCTCAGCATTAGAGGTTTAGTGCTAGGACTGGTGGACCTGGTGTCAGGATAATGTGACTGGGTAGGACATAATGCTGCATGTCTGCAGCATGATGCCCCGTTGCTAGACGTCATTATAAACAGCCACACTGCAGATATCGTAGCGATATGACAGAAAAATTGTTAAAGCTACGTTAAAAATCCGAATGACACACACACAGACACACACACACACTCAGACATGGATGCATACATTCATCTAATTTGAGGATTCTAGCATGAAAAGAGCTTTAAAGAACCCTTAAAACTCAAAATGTAACAAAAATCAAAGAAGCATGAAATATACTGACATGCTTTTTGGATGAGGGTATAGTACTACTCCGGATGCATCCACTCACAAAGTTTCATCATTCCATGTATAACAGTATAGCAGCATGTGCAGAGTTTGCCATAAGGCATACAAAAATACAAAAACTTAACTAAGAATGTACTACTAGTGTATATATGCAAATTTAGCTCCTTAGCTCCATCCACAAGGGGTAGGCGTTTTGGTACCCAATCCAAACTGCTGCCCATGACCTAGGATAAAGGAATTGCTGACATGCAGTAAAGGTGTACAAAGATATTTTCTTTTATATGTGCAAATGCCAATGCCAAAGTTAGGGTAACACAACAGCTTGTTAGAGGTTGGCTAACAAAAAAATGATACGTGCAAATCAACATCAATCTTCTAATCACATTTTTTAAATATTTATCTTCTCTTGCAGTCAATTCATTTTGCTCTGTAGTTTGAATTGCATTAGAATGCATTTTTTGTCATGTGTAATCACCTTAAAAATACTGCTTCGGGTGAACATCTCTGTACCACTAACTTGCAGAGGGATATTAAATCCTGGTGATGGATCTATATCAGGTATGCCAAAACTCATCTTTATTGTTTATCTTTTTATCTTTCATTTATGATTAATGCTTCCTTCCATCATTAATGTTAAGTATAACAGCCAACCCTTTGTTTATTATTGTCCTTACTTCTTATCTTGTATATAAAATAAATGAAGAAATTTTTTATGATCTTTTTCCTGACTCTCAGTTAGGCATGATTTTCTTAGGCAGTTTATTGGGTGTAACATTAGCATTCCTGTGTACCCTATGATAGTCAGTGGGAGAAAAAATAATTCTACATCAATATCATGGTTCCTGTTGTCAATAAAACACAATTATTATTATTATTATTATTATTATTATTATTATTATTACTGAGATACAATTATTTTTCTTCTTATTATTATTATATTATATTATTAGCATTACTGAAATACATTATTATAATTATTATTAGTATTATTATTAAAATAAGTTATTATTAATATTATTATTGAAATGCAATATTATTATTATTATTATTATTATTATTAAAATATAATTAATACTATTATATCATTGTTATTATTATTATTATTATTATTATTATTATTATTATTATTATTATTGAAATACAACTATTATTATTATTATTATTATTATTTTACATTTTCAATTCAATACCTTAAATAAATAAATCTACCTAGTACAAAATACTTTTCATTAAAAAACAAAACAAAAATAATACAACAAAAGTAATCCAAGTAATCGTTGGACTCGAAGGAGACCAAGTTGTTAAGAAATGTATAGGTTTATATACGGGACACATTGAGAGTCTGCATCAGTCATGGAACAGAAATGGTTATGGCATGACTGTTACTTACTGCAGTCATTTTTTTGTGACTAGCATTGTCAGAAGCTAACAATAAATGTAGATAACATTTTTTCAAGTACAACTTAAAAAAAAACTGCAAAGAATTAACAAAAATATTGATTATGCAAAAAGAATTTCCATGTGGCTACTGGTACAGACCTACAGTAATTATTCAAAACATTAAAAAAATAATTGAGAATTTTTAACAATGTGTAAAACTGAAAAACCAATTTCTCTAAGAGTAAATACCATCACTTTTTTATCAGGTGAAGAACTACTTGATTTAACTGAAGTTTAAAATTAAGTCATGCAAGGCATTTTGTGTAACATAATATCCTAATTTTGGTATAGACTAAAAACATCATGTTCAACAAGTATGTCTTAATGTCTCCATCTGTTCCACTTATGCAATGCTTACAAATCCTGTCAAGTAGAAACACAGCAGGGAGGTAATCAAATTTGACTAAACTTTAAAACACCATTATCTCCACATCTTAAGGTGACTGCCAAATGAGATTCAAGTCACAAGTTGGACACAAGGTACTGTATATAAATCACGTGTGTACACCCACATTTTTGACAACAGTCATTACTTGAATTTAAATTACATCTTTCCATGATGGAGTGCATTAGCGAAATCAACACCTTCACCACTAGCCCACCACCTCTGCCATTAAAACCATATCTCTTACCTTCAACAACTATCACTATGGCTACTACTTTAATTACTACAACCACTACCATTACTGTCATCATCATCACAGTCAGTTTAAATATGGTTTCATCAAAGAATCTCCTTTATAAGCACCATCAAAGCCAATGCCATCAACAATAATCATTGCTTTATCAATTTATATGCTGCATTATGCAACCTTTTTGTCAAAAGTGGTGAAATATGTTCGGTTTCACTGCAGAATATTGTTAGAAATTATCTGCATTACAGAAAAGATTATAGTTTCAAAAATTTGGAAGAGTTGGTACTTAACAATATATCTTTACAATAAAGGAGGTGTACAATATGTAATTTGACAATCCATGGCAGAAAGAATTACTTTATCATTGAAAGGTGTACCAGCAGGTTAATAAATAAATGAATGAAGAAATGAATGTATACAATAGATGCATTAATATTGTTTACCTTTTTTTCTCTTGTTACAGCACATTCACCAGCAACACTCTGTGTATTTATGAAGACTGACAAACAGTTTAAATCTGAAAATTTACAGAACTGGAAAAGCAACAAGATGGCAGACTTATGTGTGTGTTTGTGCGTGCATGTGTGTGTGTGTGAGAGAGAGAGAGAGAGAGAGAGAGAGAGAGAGAGAGAGAGAGAGAGAGAGAGAGAGAGAGAGAGAGAGAGAGAGAGAGTGTAAATAGTGTGGTACCACTCCAAAGCAGACCAATAGCCCAAGCTTGATAGTGGAGTAGTTAAACAGATATCACATATACTTGCTTATAAGTCAAGTCAAACTGCAAACAACAAAGATCCTAATCTGCTGTATCATAATGCACCTGCTGATTAAGGTCTGTGTTGTTTGTTCTACTGATTACTCCCAATCAACTCCACAGACCCTGATCTGCCAGTACATTACTCACTGGCAGATCTGGGTCTGTGTTGTTTGCAGTTTTACTTGTCTTATAAGCAAGTATAACATTATGCAGTTGACCAGACAACTTTTCTGTTATCCATCTAACGATCCTCTGCACTAATATATTCATTTTTTCATTTATATATTAAACGTTATATTGAACACTGTATGCTATAATGTACAACAGACAGGACCAGGAGAAAATATAACTGATATTCATCAGCCAAGTATTATGCGTGCCATGAAAATATATACCGTAAATACTCATTCATAGGTCCAGTCCAACTGCAAACTGCACAGACCCAGATATGCCATGGTGAAATGCTCCAGCATTTTATTTGGAGTAATCAACAGAATAAGCAACATAGACCATGTTCCACCAGTGCATTATGCAATGTGAGATCAAGATCTATGTTGCTTGCAGCTGGACCTGCCGTATAACGTGTGTATATTATAAACAATATTATATATGTTTTATACACAGTAACAATGACTATATGCAGGGCCAACAAGAAGGGGGGGCAATCGGGGGATATATCCCTGGGGCCCAGGCCTAACAACACTTTTTAATTTTATAAAAGAAAAATTTTGTTTGAACAAGAACTTGGAGAGGCTCGGGTGTTTCTTACCCCAGGGCCCATGATCGCTCTCTATGGCCCTGTTCTATATGTATTTATTTTATATATAGTAACAATGACTAAATATGCACATGTGATGCAAGATATGTTCTCTTGAAATAAATATCATACACCATATATCTTATATTTATTGATTTATTCATAAAATTAAAAATATAAAAATTCATGCAATTTTGTATCCAAACAGATCCTTCATCTCTAAAATTCAGTCTTTCTGAAGATTACAAGGTAGATTAAGAAACATAAGTTTATATTTACCTTAAACAGTATTATTATTTTGTAAAGTGAATACCTTCTACATCCACTGGTACCTTCAAGCTTTCTAAAAATTGGTTTATCTGCCACTGACCAGCCAAAAACATTACATCTTAGAAAAATGATATTCGTCCATCCATCGCTCTACATTTCTTTAAATGTACATACCCACATGCTTGTCTCCCTAGCTATCTATCTACTATGTCCTCTAGTCAGACTCTCCCTTTTCCCTCATGCCTACTGGGTTCTAAAGTCAAATGAGAAAGTCCAAGTTTGTGTGCAAATATGCCCACAATTTGAAATAAAAAATAGTCATTTCAATCAACGTAAGAATTTTTACTAATGTAAGAAAATTCTATGTTAGGGCTCACAAAAGCATGTATTTAATTTTTCACAGAATTGTCAGTTTAACATGAATAAAATTCGACGTTCACTGTTAAATTGAAAAAGAAAGCTATTACACATATGTTGTTTGAAAAGGACTGGGTTTCCTTTGAAAAGAGATGGAATGACTGAACAAGCAGCAAGAACAATTTCACAGAATGTTTAATTGCAAGGATTGAAGAATTAAATGTTTATTGGAAAAAGAAAAAGAGAACCACTCTGTTTGGGAACAGTTATTTAAAACATGAATAAGTCATTAAAACAGCTGTTCTTCGGGGATTAGGGACAGTAATTTCTTTTGCATACAGATCATGTGTACAGAACTTCAATCACCAATTACGTGTCTAAATGAACAGTACCTAAAATTGCTCCACTAAACTGGTGAATTGGAACCATGCTCTGCTGGGGATTGGGAGTAAATGAGTGGTACCATACATACTTGCTTATAAGTTGATAATCCAGGGTCCATGCCGTTTCTTCTACTGATTACTCCTAACCAACTGCACAGACTGTGCAGTTTGCAGTTGGACTCCACTTATAAGTGAGTACATACAATACCTTGTGATCTCATTGGGTGAATCATACATTCTCAACTGCTTCATGAGAAAAGAAGAAGATAGGCTTTGGCTTCTGAGGCAAATATGGGCTTGGGACTAAATAGCTGAGAATGATCTTATTTTTTATCTTTTTTATTTTGATCTTCAACGTTTACACTAAGGTCCATGACGTTATAAAATCCTAAAGGATTCCCAGATCACTCAGATCTGATGGTTTCTGATACAAAAGAATTATTATAGAAATACATATCACCAAAAACCTCAAAGTTATGCTCTTCCACCATTTCTCAGCAAAACTGTGGTACAGAGATGTCACGATTCCTTTGTTTGTATCCAAGCAGCAAAAGTTGAGAATCAAGTTTTCTTTACTCTGTCTGCAAAATTTTGATTTTTACACCCTGCACAGATTCAAGAGTCTCCAAAGATAAATAAACCAGTTTCTTATTCTTTTTGTTTGTCAGATTTGCAACTCAATTATGGGAAAACATAAACATGGATCTTTTTGTTAATACATGCTACATTAATGACTCTATCCTATCAGAAAATTCCAGATCTGGGTGCTCTGGAAGTCCTTTAAAACTGTAAAACATCATGAACCTTAGCATTAATGGCAACTGTCCAAAATAAAAATAGGCAAATATTCCACTCAGTACTAAACCTCTACAATTAGGGACTAAACCTTTTTTTATTTTTTATAAATCACCAGCTCAGATAATGCAACTTACTGCTGAATCTGATAGATGCACCCTGATAGAAATGAAAATCTAAAAACTCTTAAAAGCTGAACATTTTTGGAATAGGACCAAAAATTCTATAGTCGTTATTAACTGTATTTACTGTAAGTATGCATTTATTGAAAATTCATAGGGATGATGTAATAAAAGAGTAACTCAGTTCAGACTCTGACATTTTTTATTAACATCTTTTATATTATATGGATTTGATCAAGCAAAAAAATACAGTATTTCTTATTTTAACATTAAATGAAGAATGAACCAACTTGCATAAGTATTCAAAATTTCCATCAGGTAGTAGGCCATCTTTTAAATTTAATGTCTTTGAACTTTAGTCTGTAGTACATGAAACATGACTTTGCACTAGAAACAGTGCATCTCAGAATGTGAATTTTCACTTTCATTAAAGAACAAAATACATTAAACTTTCTCTAATCTTTGTCTAAAATACTATCCATTCAGGAGAAGGCAAGAAACTGGATGAATTCTGTGTCTCAACTGTTATGCTGCTGCATGAAACAAGTAAGAAAAATTATCACTAAACAGGTAATTGTGACCTACATTACAGGTTGTATAATTGTTGTCAAAAAGAATGCATCTTTTGAGGTCAATGACTGTACATGCTGAAGTGTAACAGAAATGGAATTAAATGCAAAATGTTTTGTAAAACCAACATCAGCCAGAGTGACCTATTTATGCTAGTAGTTAGTAGTATTTCTTGAGATGAATCTATCTCAACTGGAACATCCATTTCTCTTTCCAATGCAAGTCAAATAACTATGAATCCTGAAGAAACTTGGATGTACTCCTAGTAACTGTACTGAAATTAAACAGTTTTGGGCAAATGAATATCTGGCTATACAATAAATTAATAAATCCTTATAATGGAAGATAATCTGGAGAAAAAAAAACAAAACATTCAAGAGTTTTTTTCAGCTGTTAGTAAGATATCAGCTCTTTAAAATTGTTAATGTAATTCTTGCAAATTTTGAAGGAAAAAATTTTAAAGTCAGTTTGCAGCAGCCCAGATGCATCTTGGATAAACTGTATCAATGTCATCGTAAAATGGACCTATCTACATTTTAATGAGGTTGATGATATGCACAAGAAATTGATTCATGTAAGTACTTCTCCCTCCAATTTCTTTCTCCTCATTGCGCCTAATTTTTGTATCCATCTCTGAATTTTCTCCTCTGGATCACCAAAGAACTGAAAGACAAGAAATCTAAATTTAAATGTGAATGCTTATTTTCCATACGATAAGGGATATAGCCTGCACATAAATAAGACCAGGACATTTTTCATCTCTCTTTGTTGTCAAATGCAATGCACTCCATATCAATAAGAATATTCAATATAGTGTGGTTCCTGTCATAAGGTGTGGTCACAGATTCCATTTTCTTAAGTGTTAATGAATTAAATGTATCATTATAAGGTTGTCTCACTTTAAGACAGTATATTTTACAACTCCCATCCGCAGCATTATAATGAGAGTGTACTGTATCATGTACTTTCATTATAAGGTGGTCTCACTATAAAGCATTATATTCTATGACTCCTTTGGAGAGCATTACAATGTGCACATACTGTATCATGTACTTGATTAGAATGTAACCTTGCTATAAAGCAGTCTCACAATTAGGTAGTATATTCTCCCATAGCATTATAATGAGGGAGTACTGTATCATGTACATCAATTTAAGGTGGTCTCACTATAAGGCAGTATACTCTGGCTCACATGCACAGCATTATAATGAGGGAGTACATGTATCATGTACTTTATTAAAAGGCAGTCTCACTATAAGGCAGTATGGTCACCATTATAATGATGGAGAACACTTATCACGTATTTTGCTATAATGTGGGAGAACTATATCATGTATTTCATTATAATGCAGTCTCACTATAAGGCAGAATACTCTTGCTTCCATGAACAGCATCATAATGAGTAACTACTGTTATCATATATTTCATTCTCATGAGGGAGTACTGTGTTGTGTATTTCATTATAATTATGGAGTACCATATCATGTACCTGACTATAAGGCAGCCTCACAATAAGGTAGTATATTGTCCCATGGACATTAATATAATTATGGAGTACCGTATAATGTACTTCATTATAAGGCAATCTCACTATAAAGCAGTATACTCTTGCTCCCATGGACAGCATCATAATGAGCAAGTATTGTAACATGTTTCTCGATATAAGGTGGTCTCAATATAAGGTAGTATACATTTTTGGCTCCCATGGACACCACTATAATGTGGAAGTACTGTATCATGTACTTTATTACATGGCAGTTTCCCAATATGGTACTATATTTTATGACTCCAATGAACATCATTATAATGAGTATTTTATCATGTACTTCATTATAAAGCAGTCTCATTATAAGAAAGTTAAGGCAGTATGCTCTATGGCTCCCATTGACAGTATTATAATGAGGGAGTACTGTATCATGTACTTCATTATAAGTCTCACTATAAAGAAATATATTCTATGACTCCCCTGGACAGCATTATGAGGGGTATTTTGTGAATAGCAAACTGCTGTAACTTCAATTATGTTTCTCCTATAATACTTACGTGATAACATTACAAATAATCCCTTCCACCCTTCTCCACAATGGGCAAGCATCCTTCAAGGTATCGCTCAAGTAAAAAACAAAATGGTTTAAACTAGGATATACTGTTAGCCACCTAGCAGCTAGATAGGGGAGTTGACCTGTAAGAGTTTATTCCCTTGGTCAATATAATCTATAGGCAGAAATATGTTTTCTGTCTTTCTGGGAGGGCTGGATTCAGAGGTAGCAAAGAAAGCTATCCTAATGTAATGTGATCAGGTAAGAAATATAGGAGAAACATAATTATTAAAGGTAGGTATTATAGCAGAAATATAATTATTGAAAAATTTTGCAATCTCACTATGAAAAAGAAATAAAAGATGCTACAGGACACATGGTACTAATTGTATGGAAAAATGGGATCCAGCCTTGAAATGGGTGAACATAAATAGAGTATATATGGGTTTGGCTGGCCGGGATTGGTTAATAATGTATGTTATGTTTTAGGAGAAAGAATCTTTTGAGAGCTTATCCTAGTTGTAAGTGAAAAAAAATAGAGACATTGTTTTACTGATGGAATTTCAGTTCTTTAACTGTCTTGAGTTTGGAACACTCATTACTAAAATTAGCATTTGACTCTGGTGCGGAACTGAAAGCACATGTTTCAAACACATGCAGGTCCAGAAAATGCCTCGGCTCATATCCTTTTCTCTACACAAAAGCTGACATCCAGGTTTCATCTATACTGATAAATATAGGTTTGATCATGAGCACTCAGAAATTTTAAGTTATTGAATTTTTAAGATCATGGTGTTTGCATAGGTTTACTATGAGAACTGAACTAGTACCGTGAGTCCTACAAGGAGCTCTGATATCTCATTTAACCAATGTTTCATTCCTATTAAAAGCAACAAAGCTGCAACCATGGCTCCATTATATTCATGCAGCCCCATTAAAAAATCTGATAAGTCCCATGAACTCAGCTGTTTAAAATCTTCCTGCTCTATTTTCAACAATAACAACCCATGTTTACAGTTCCAGACTTGGTGATCATAAATCTCCGAGCTTATGCTTGGGACTGAGTTTTTATTTCACCCAGATAAATGAGACATTACAGAAAAGCTCTTGTAATTGGCTGACTCAAAATCTCAAGCTCAAAACTCAGTCTAATTAGTTTTATGGTTCCTGACTTGTACCCTCATTTAAAATGTGAGGAGTCCACAGGGCTCCCTTATTTCTTAAGTTGGTGATTTTATTTAGTAAATTTTCTATCATATGAGCACTGAAACAAAATTATTTACATATAAGTTTTAAACATATGCAAAAGGTTATGGTGATAACATTTCTCTGTACATACATCAGGGTGAGCAAGTTCTTCAGTATTGACATCAATATCGACAGGTTTCCTCTGAATCATGTCCAGCCGTAACTCTCCTGCTGTGCCAAATGTGAACTCTTCTTTTGATTCCACTTTCTCATTCTTCTTATCCTGAAAAATGTTCCAAATCAGATTGCAAAAGTAATCTAAATCTGTGATAGCCTATGCTGTAAACCATCAATTAACTCTTTAATGCTGGGTACCAATTTTTGGATTTTGTGTACCAGTATATAAGTATTGGCATTTAATATTGCATCATAACAATAATGGCTATATGAAAACAATTAAAAGCAAAGTTGAAAAGATTTCACAGCTGCTAGATGCAACAATACAATACCTTTTCTAATGAAAAAACTAAAGTACTGATAAAAGAATGAAAGTAGGCACCCAAGAAAATAAATGAAAAGTACAGGATGTTCCAACAGAGCAACGTAATATAGCGTATCAGTGAAGAAAGGATCAGATCGTAATTTTATATATTTAACTGAGAGAGATATAGAAAGGCAGATAGTGACTAAGAATCACTGAAAAAGGAACTTCTCTTTGGTAATGTGTATGTAAATATGAAAATTAAAATTTTCAGCTTGTTAGAAAAAAGTTAGGTTACAATTACAGTGGACTTTCTGGCCCTTGTTGTGAAAGAAATTTTCAAAACATACCTATTAATCATTCTTGTTATCTTTGACATTTACGTATCAGAAACCATTACTACTCTATACTGAATTTATGTATTTGTTGGGGTGGTAAATCTAGATTTCTTACATTTCATAATTTACCACCACTGTAAGTATAATTATTTTTCTTATTATCCAATTTTTATCGTGAAAAGGTTTGTGGGAACAAACGTTTTAATTATTTACATAGAGGATGACCATGCTGCTTTGTTTTTGAGGGTTTTGAAGGCACTTTTAACACATTATTGTCTATAACATGCTGAGGAAATTGGAGCTATGTGCCCTTCCCAAAGACACACTTAGACAGCCATCCCATGCTGGTCTGGGTAGATACTGAACCTGCAAGTCTTGGATTGAAAATCTGACTCTCTACCAACTAAGCTCAAATGCTGCTATGGATTTAACACCATTTTTTCAGCACATGATAGGTTATACATGTAGGCCTGAATAGCTGGTGGAGAAAGAAACCCAAAAAATCCTGGGAAAAACTAAAGACCCAAAGTAAGCTACTGGCAATCTTTCCTACATACCCACGTTGGCCAAACCTGAGACTCAAACCCATGCAGACAATGGTGAAATGTTGGTGATCTCTAAAGGTCAGCACCTTTAGCCACTTGGCCACCCAGGACACACCAAAATGACTGAAGACTGAGTGAAAGAAATCATTTTATTTAGTCACTAGACATACATTTTAACCTGTAATTGATAAATGTATAGAAAGAAAATGAATGTTAACATTTGCAATATATGAATTTCCTGAGACACAAACTTAATGAAGGTGTGATAAATGGACAGACAAATGGAAGGTGGGAGTAAAGAAAGATGGACTGAGTAAGGTTAACAGTTTATGCCTTTAACTCATTCATACTGGAGCACATTAATTATCACTGACCTTATTTAGTTTTGTGCTATGTCACAATGACATTAATACATAGTACAGCATCAACAAACATAAAAAAAAAACATTTTAGAAAAAATGTGGCCATACAGGTTTGAAATGGTATCAATTTGGTTTCCCATAGATTCAAGAGGTGTCATAATAGTTGTGGTAACAAATTTCAGTCTTTTATGGTTCTTAGTAAAGAAGCTAAATTTGTAACTATCAGTTGCATTAAAAGGCATCTGGTAGGTACTATCAGGCTGATTTCTAAAAGTTCTTTATTATCTGATCAAGCTGCAGCATGGAATGTTTGCAGTGTTTTTCAAACCTCTGCAAAAACTGATTAATCTATTTCCCAGTAAAGGTTTGATCATGTGACTAACTTATTCCAGTGTGGTTATACTTCCTGGTGTGTAGTCAAAATTGGATGAAAGAAATCTGCTTGCTCACGTTTGGATTTGTGAAGTTCATCCTGAAAAAAATGGCTGGGGTGGATGGGGTGGTGGTGGAGGGTCCCAAACTGAACAAGCATATTCTAAAATAAGTTTAATAAAGCTCCTGAAAGCTAATTCTTTCACACTTTGTGGGCAAGATGATAAGTTACATTTCTGCATCTATATTAGAATGTAGCAATTAAACAACCTTAAAATCAGACATGATAAATTTGTCTCTCAGAATGCCCTGAAAACCAATTTTTTATAGTAAAATATCTTTCTTGGAAAATACTTACCCAATCATAATACCTTAGGAGTACTACGACAAATCCAGCCCCCCAAGATACAAGTTTTAGCTAAAAGTTGTCTGCCGACCCATGTGGTGGATGGGCATGGTGATCTCCCCTTCCCTATAGGCTTGGCAGCAATGAGCAAGAATATACCAGTTATACTGGAAAGGAAGGCACGCTCCCTAAGGATGTCACTGTGGGGAGGCTGGGGGAGTGTATGTGTATTATGATTGGGTAAGTATTTTCGAAGAAACATATTTAACTATAAAAAATTGGTTTCTTCTTCGAATACATTACCCAATTAAAATACCTTAGTAGAATAGGTAAGAGGTGAAAGGAGAGACATCCCTTTACCCTGGAGATACCATCTCTGATCCCCTAAGGTAGTGAGAGGGCTTCTTGGTAACCCGACTGGAGAAGACTTCATCTGTCGGGGCGTGGCTTCAGAAAGGGAAAAAAATTTTCCCCCACAAATCCAGCAGAAGTTGAGAAGCCGCATCTTTAAGAAGGTGTCGATCGACCTGGAAGTGTGACCTGTTGAGCTGCTGAGATAGTCCAACCAGATCGAATTGGGCCCTTTGAGATGAGAGATCTCGGAGATAAAATCTAGAGAATGTGGACAACAATCTCCATCCCACAGCCTGAATTATGTCAGTTAGAGAACAGTTTCATTTGAATGCTAGGCTGGTGGCAACTGCCCTAACCTCATGAGCTGAGATGTGTAAAAAATTCATTTGAACTGGGGTTATTCTCCTGTACGCTGAACGAATAACCCACTTGATCCAGGATGAGATAGTTTGAGCTGATATGTCGTTTTGTTCTGATTTCAGAGGCAGAAAAAGGCACGATCTCCCTTGTCGCATTCAGGTGATGTGACCAGGAGAGACAGAGGGTTCATGACAAAAGTCTGACTATCCGAGGAAGAAAGACAGTTCTTGGCGATGAACAAGGAAGCCGTCATGAGTAAGACTGACCCATCTTGTTAGAACTGTAGGTAAATGGGGTCTGCGGACAGGGCATGTATTTCACTAATTCTGCCTGCCATCGCTAAGGCCATGAGGAAGCAGATCTTGTAGGAAAGGTGTGCCAGAGATGCCCATGCAATTGGTTCAAAGGGGGTCTTGTTCAACCCGGTTAATACCCAAGATTGGTTCCATTTGGGGCAGAGGGTTAACGTTTTAGGCCATGTATACTCAAAGTTTGCGAGTAAATCAGATTAGTCCTTGTTTAATCTGATATCTTTGCGCCGATGATGATGAAAGGTGTCAGCTATCGTGGAGCAATAGCCTTTGATCGTACATGGAGCTAATTTTCTTTCTTCGAACAGCCAGATGAAGAAATCAGCTAACTGCTGTATTGATGCCTGGAGAGGTAAAATATGTTCGTTTGTGCACTACTGGGAGAAAATGTGCCATCTGCCTTTATACACTTTTAGAGTGGAGGGCCATCATGCTTGAGCGATTCTCTCCATGACTGGTTGCCAGAATTGTTTAAGTCTGAGGGCCTGTTTGACATGATCTAGACGTGCAGGTTCAGGAACTCCGGGCAGCGATGAAGTAACTGCCGTTGTGGTTGTTTGAGAAGATGAGGGAAGACCCGGATCTTCCGCGGGATTTCTGATGCAAGATGAGGTCACTGATCCATGACTTCTCCCATCAAAGTGGTGCGATGAGGATGAGGCGACAGGCTGATTCCTTTACTTTTGTATCACTTTTGGAATCAGTGGTGTTGGAGGGTAGGCATATGCATTTAGGTTGTTCCACTCCAAGGACAGAGCATCAACTGCCCATGCTTTTGGATCTGGGACATGAGAGACAAAGGTTGAAAGTTTGGTATTCCAAAGGTCGGTCCCACCGGGTACAAATCTGGGTGAAAACCAAGGGATGAAGAGACCATTCCGTCTGAAAATCAGTTGATTGTTTCAGGATGAGTCAGCTAGAATACTGAGGTGTCCCGGTATATGGCAAACATGTATGTGGATTTGTTGTTGACCACACTATTTCAGAAAGTCTCACACCATGATGCAAAGGTCTGGGGACTTGGTTCCTCCCTGTAGAGTTGCTGGACAGAATCTGGACTCCCTGCCAAAAAGGTGTTCCTGCCACCAGTGAAAAGCTTTCACAATGGCCATCATTTCCAGAAGATTGATGTGCAGCATTCATTCGTGGGGAGACCATGCACCACTGGCATCCCGAAATGATGGTAGGAGGTGGGCTCCCCAACCCTCCTGGCTGGTGTTGGTACAAATTGTAATCTCAGGTGGTGGAAGGGCAGAGGCATACCCGCCGTAAGCCAAGAAAGATTGCTCCAAGGCTGCAGATCATGCCTCAGTTGCGAGCAGATGGTTAAAGAATGGTCCAGTGGGCAAACTTTGGGTCTCCATTGACACAGAAGCATTTGTAATGGACGCATAATAAGGCAACCCAGGACAAGGAGGTCCGTTGCTACATTAAATAAACCTAGAAGACCAAGGAATTCCCATGCTGATAGGGTTCTCCTTAAGAGTAAAGAAGCCACCATGTTGCAGATTTTCAATGCCCAATCCTGAGGAAGACGAACCATGTTTTCCTGTGTAGTGAACTCCATACCTAGATGAACAAAATGTTGGGACAGTACTAGGTCAGATTTGTCCACATTCACAATAAAAAACCAAGATTGGTAAGTGATATGACATGAGTTATGATGTCTTGATGTAAAATAGAGCTCACCTAATGTTTCTGAAGGATGTCGTCCAGGTAACTTGATGTTGCTGCCGTAGAAATGGCCTGGACATGCGCCATGACTTAATTCATGAGACGAGTGAAAACCCAGGGAATGATATTGAGACAGAATGGTAGGGCCCTGAATTGTTCACCATGTTATTGTGGGCAAACTGCAGGAACTTCCTAGAAGCCTGGTGAATAGGGACATGGAGGTAAGCATCTTTTAAGTCCACAATAATGACAAAGTCTCCTTCTTGGATGGCATTTATAATGCACTGTGGTGTTTCCATTGAGAACCAAAGCGAGTGAATGAAGCGATTGTGGGCGTTGAGGTCGAGGACGGGGCTTTTTGCTTTTGGAACCAAAAAGTCTGAAACAGAATCCTGGAGAGAGTGTTCGGAACAAGTTCTACTGCCCCTTTCCGAAGGAGGTTGATTATTTCCTGCTGTAATGTGCTGGCTTTGAGTGGATCCGATGGGACATTGGTGAATGATGGAACTCTTGAGAGAGGTGGAGGAGTGTAAAACGTGATACAGAGTCCCTCGTGAACCACTTGCCGAGTCCAGGTATCATTGTGGTAAATTTTGTCCCATTCAGCAGCAAAGAAAAGAAGTCTTCCTCCTACCAGGATGTCTGGAAAGGGCAGACTGGAGACAGAGTCATTTTTTAGGGGGAAGAGGCTGTTGAGGGGAGAAATGCTGAGTCGAACGAAAGGCTCCCCTCTGTGTTTTATTAGCTTTGGTTTGCAATGGCTGTGGCTTATGCTGAGTGGATCTCCAGTAGGACTATTTTCTGGAGGTTTGTGCTCTATCTATGGGTGGCTCTTGGAACCCTTTCCTGATTTCCTGTATTATCCCTGTAACAGTGCTGAGGTGCGGAATAATAAAATTTGTATCTTTGGTGGCCCGTTTACGAACCTCTTCAATTTGGCCATTAAAAAAAAGGTTGGAAGATAAAGGTTGTGTGTGCAGTCTGGCTTTATGGTGGTCCTTTAGGAAGGTGGAGGTTGCAAGTCCTGTTGAGCCAGTTGTAGATTGGTAGCGGCGGTGACGGCATTGGCCAAGGTTTGTTGTGCTGCCCTATTTAAAACGTGGGCCATGCATAATACCAACTCCCATGCATGTCCTGTAGAAGTCGAAGTGGGAGGAAAGAGACTATGTTCCACTTGATGAAAAATTGCCATGGAGACAAAGTCCTGTTGAGAGCCCATGGCAATGTTGCACACTGACTGCTGAGTATCATCAAAGGCCACTCTGTCCATATGTATGGAGTGTGGTTGAGACCTAAAAAGAGGATGTTGCTGCCACTCCTGATCACTCGAACATGACATAGGCCGGTCGTAACGGAAATAGGCTGTGTGTGTGGAACAAGTATCATCCGATTCATGAAGATGTGACAGATTACGGGATGCTGGACCCACATAACCTGCCCATATATCTGAAGGTTGAGAGGGAAGTAAAGTCTTTTGGTTAAACTCTTTCCCTTGTTGCTCTACAAGAGAAATAGAGTCAAGTCTGATAGGAATCACCAGTAACATTGGGTCTGGAGAAGGTGACTTGGGCGCCGGGGCAGTTTCTGATCTAGCTGTTGTCTGGCGCTTAGTGGCTGAAGCGATAGAGGTCAATTTGTCCCCCTTTTCTGCCAAAAAGTCCTGTATGGATGAAAGGTCAGCATATAGACTGATGATGTCATCATCTTTTGAATTCCACTTCTGTGCTTTGCCCATAGTTCAAACCTGAAAGTATAATGAGCAGAAAAAATAAACATGAGGGGCCTAGCCTTGTCACTTTGTTAGGTTTTACTATCGGTGTGAGCTAAGTTTAGCGTTGTCCCTGTAAATGATAACAGGCAGTCTAATGTCAACAAACCGTATAAAGGGTATAATGCTAATAAATATACCCCAATATGCCTGCACCTGTCTTGTTTGGCTATCAATATGGCGCAGAGCTGACCAAAAGAAAAATATTTCTGGAAAAAATGTTAGCAGACGAATTTAGCCAATATCACCTGTCGGAGAGGTCAAGGACGTCGTGGACAGGTACAATCATTGAAGCATGATGCCTAGACACTAAGACTGTCTAGGTTAAAGCAAATAACGCAATAAAGGATCTAAGTAAAAATAATTACGATACATGTATATAGATAATGCCACTTGTAGGAAGGCTCAGAGATGGCCTCTACAAGTGTAAGAATACAAAGAGCTCATGGAAGCATGGGGCCAAGGCACTAAAAATGCAGTGCAAATAATGCCCATCTGTAAGTACTAGAAAGAATGATTTATACAGATTAAATGGGTTCTGAAAGGATAATAGACTTGCACAGTAATTATTACAGCCTGGACCTATCCAGTGGGGATGTAATGGCTCCCTTTGCTGGCAACGAAGAGCTCTAAAAATAAGGAATGAATATATATATATATATATATATATATATATATACACACACATATATACACATATGGTAGAAATTAACAAATGTTGGCAAAGTGAGAGAGAAAAGTTGGAAACAAACATGGAGCATACTTTCCTGGAAGTGAAAGGACTCCTTCAACTATAGGTGTGCTTCCAAGATGGAGATGGATAGCGAGGTCTCTTGTTGTAAAGAGAGTGCTGTGATGCATGAGCGGAAGTAATAACTGGTATATTCTTACTCATTGCTGCCTAGTCTTATAGGCAAGGGAAGATCACTCTGCCCGACCACCACATGGGTCGGCAGACAACTTTTAGCTCCCTTTAGCTAAAAGTAGTATCTGCGAGAGCTGGATTTGCGAGGTAGTGGTAGTACTCCTAAGGTATTATGATTGGGTAATGTATTCAAGAAGAAACATACAGATCTGCTAGATTTGAAGACTTGTGGAGCAAATCCAGTTCCTTCAATATCCTGAATTGCCTGAGTGAATTTGAGTGACTCCTCAAAGCTTCTCTGTGATCCAACCTTCTGACCCTCTGCATGACCTCTTAATTTTTCATCTGCTGCAGCTGCAAAAAATATATCTTTGAATTTATCATTCAATATTTCAGTATATTTGAATTGTATCCCAATCCAAAATAATTACAGTCATTGTGTCAAATAAAACAAGAGGCACATATGGGCTTGATATTGCTCAGCTGGTTTATAAAACTTAACAACTGACCATTTCACAAAGCTGGCTGATGTAGTAATGTAGGAACATAACACTATACAAACTCTCTTCAAAACTTTATATCTTCTCAATTTTACCTATTTTTGTAAAGTCTGATAAAATTTTTATCCCAAGATAAATTCCTTGTTCGTAATCAAACTCATTCAAAATCATGATTACATGTTAGCCTCTAGATCTAAAGAAGAAACAAACTGATTAAAAATCATTTCCTGACTGTGCACAGATTTCACATAATAAAGAACCAGCGAACAACAATGCTGATATAAGTTAAATATCAAGTTAGGGCAAACCTGATCAAAATTTGGTCTCCAGAGTGGTAACATGCTCAGACAATGTGACACAATTTTACCTCATGAATATGCCTATATCTTGCCCATAATCAAACTCATCCAACATATCTTGATGATATAAGACAACTCAGCAAGTTTGATCAAAATCTGATCTGAAATGTACTTGCTGAAGTTGTTGACAACCTCAGTCAATCAGATGCAAGACAAGTTATTAACATGCATAGATCTCATTCATAATAATAATACTTGATGACATAAGGGCACTTTACAATCCTTGATCACAATCCCACCAAAAATATGGTTCCTAGAGAGGTACAAATAGTCAGCCAATCAGATGCAAAATTACATCATAAACATGCATAGCTCACATTCTTAATAAAACATATTGAACAAATTGATGGTATTAGCCTATTTTTACCAAGTATGATTAAAAGCTGGTCAGAAATACAATCTTCAGAGTGGTAATAATCTCAGCCAATCAGATGCAAGATCACATCATTAATATGCACAGAACTTGCTCATAATAAAAATCATTGGATATCTTAAAGATATAAGCCAATTTCCCAAATCTGAAAAAAATCTCATCAGAAACATAATTGCTAACACATAGGCCAACATTTCCTTAGCTAAGATAGCTCGGAAAAAATAAAAATGTTGAGAAAGTGAAATTTCATGGAGTCAGGCCAATTTTAAGAACAAAAATTAAAAACAATTTCCAGACAATTAATGGAGTAAATTCCTTGTTGGTTTGGTGGAGGACAAGAGGCCCAAGTCAGCCTGATCCTGCTCCTTTGGATAACATAACTAAACAATTGATAATTTTGCTAAGCAGATCTTTTGCAGCAGTGTAACAACACGGGCAATATCAACTGTTCTCCACACTTTATTTTCTTATCTGATATCATAAAAATTCTTTTCAAAGATAATGTCATAATTAATATGAACAGTCACTATCTAATAATCAAATTCATTGATGACCTTGATGACATAAACATATTTATAAAGTTTCATTGAAACTGAATGAGAAATATAGCCTCAACATTTTGAGAGGTAGCAAACTGGGCCAGTCACAAGCTGGTTGGTGTTTAACAGTACATCAATGACTATTTAGGACAAAGACAATGCAAGTAGAATATATTGCCCAGGGACACACCATGAAAGCTGACCTGGGCTGGTCCAGGTCAGAATCAAACCCACGACCTTTGGATTGCGAGACAGGCACTCTTACCACTAAGCCATCGTGACTACTCAGTGTCGTTAATATGTGCAGATCTCACTTCTTAATGAACCTGAATCTGAGACAATATTAGCTTCTTTACCAAGCTGGAACAAAACATGAACAAAATACAATCTCCAGAATGATCACACGCAGCTGATGATGGGAGCATTATTAACGATGAATGACACACAACACACTATGGATGCTGAGACATACCATAAGCTCAATTGGCCAGAGGACAAGGTTAGCTAAAAATCAAAACTGTCACCTTCAGTAAAGTCAGATACATGTTCACTTCATTAATTATTCTTGCCTCTTTCTTATTATGGACCTACTCTTGTTAGATCATGTTCATATGCAACTGAAGTTTGATTAAAACTGGATCTGAAATAAGAGCGAGTTATAACAGGCCTAGTCAATCAGATTCAAGATCACCCCATTAATATGCATGTGTGACTGAGCCCACATTCCAAGTTTGATAGAAACTGGAACAGACACATGGTTCCCAGAGTGGTCAGCATGATGGATGATGCATGACATATAAAGGATGCAGGGTAATACCATATGGTCCTTTGGTCTAAGGGGCTAATTATCAAAGCCTAATATTAAATAAACAATGTTATTCTGATCATTTTATACAACAGAATAACCTCAACTATGATTAGACAATAAGCAAATAAAATCTATCTTAACTGGCTTATCTACAAGGATTTAGTTATTAGCAACAAACTGACCCTTCCTTAAGATGGAAAGCCTCTATTTTACCGGACTGTTTGAACTAATCTGTGTTCACTTGAGTGCAGAGTATTATTTTTACCTTGGATGGCCTTGGGACATTTCCAGGTGAATGAATCACTGAAAAATCTACTACAGTATTTATTAATGGTAAATAATCTGGCCCAGAATGTGCCTGGTGTGTATTTTACTTACATGACGAGTCCAGGTTATTTCTACACCTTAAATATCAACATTTTATCAAATTTAACAGCTCAACTACATTTCCAAGTTTTAAGTGTGTTTCAGTTTTATGAGGGTGGTTTTAGTAAAAAATTGAAATCTGTGACCAAAATTTTATTTTGGTTCTCAGAATAGAGGTGTTTTGATTTACTGGGAAGAAAATAATATTTAAGAATAAAAAAAACCATGACCAAATAAAAATTTCAAACTTGAGGGGATTTCTGTCTAGTGAGTGAGATGTTTTGTGGTATAATCAAAACTGAATCAGAAATAGAGTCTCCAGAATGGTAACATGCTCAGTCAGTCAGATGCAAGATCACCTCATTGACATGTGAAATTCTTGTTGATTATCACTCTTATGTGAGATGATAATAATAAAAGCCTATATTCCAAGTCTGATTGAATATTGGATAAAATATGTGGCTTCCAGAGTGGTAGAAAGCTCAGCCAATCACATGCCAGATCACCAAGTTAATATGAATGAATATCATTCATCATCAAGCTCTTCTGAGATCCTGATGATCCATATGCCAAGTTTAATCAAAGTCAGATCAGAAATACATCTTCCAGAGTTGCAACAACCTCAGCCAATCTGATGCAAGATGCCCTCATTCTTATACATCAATCTCACTCAATATCAAACATCAAGCTTTCTGGAGACCCTGATGGTACAAGTCCACATTCCAGGTAGGGGTGTGCAATAATACTGGATACTGGTATATTGTGGTATTAAACCGGCGATACAATAATCATGATATAAATTTCTTATTTTGGTATAGTCAAATACTGATGTAAATTTGGATAATAAGCTGCAATGGAACTTTATTATATTTATAAATTAATATTAGCAAAATTTCACCACATAAAATTTTTCCAATTCAAAGTGGCCTATTGAATTCCATTCCTGTACCTTCGGTTGTCTGCTTCAGTAACATTTATATTTTGTTTCCCTGGAAGATGGAGGATGGGTAATCAGAAGTTATATGTGAATCTACATCCCTTTGAAATTCTGTTATTTCAACAAATAAGCACCTTGCTGGCACTGATGACTAACTGACATTGACCTAATAAGTGTTTTAAGTATGGCTGAGTACAAGCAGGTAAATAATTCAAATGTTTAGTTGGACTTAATTCTGCTTTTAGAAGGAAAGAGAAAAAAGTATGGGAATATTGATGAGGAAATTGCTGTGTGCAGAGTATGACAGGCTTACATTAAGTTTTCTGGTTGAATCACAAATCTAACCTACCATATGAACAAGGACCATTCTGGGAAAATTGCTTATTAGGCGGGTGACAACAGAAACAGTTGTCACTTTATTTCCATAAACATCAATCTGTAATCCTTTCTTAAATCAATATATTGCAATATTTCATGTAATACTGTAATATATTCCAATATGATATTTAATTCAATACCCACCATTAATTCCAAGTCTAATTATTACTGAATCAGAATTATGGTTTCTAGAGTGGAAACAAACTCAACCAATCAGATGAAAGATGCCTTCATTCTTAGATATGAATTTAATCATCAAACTCAATTGAGGTCATGATGATATAAGACCATGTTCCAAGTTTGATCAAAATGTAATCATAAATGTGATCTCAAGAGTGGTAACAAGCTCAGCAATCTAATGCAAGATAACTTCAATAATATGCATAAATTTTAATTATTTTTATCATCATTCAAAATCTTCTTGATATAAGCCCATAATCCAAGTTTGATCAAAACTGGGTCAGAAACATGGCTTCCAGAGTGATAACTGCACATCCAATCAATTGCAAGATCACCTCATTAGTGTGCATAAATCTTGCTCACTACCAAAACCATCCAAGCTCTTAATAATACAAGCCTGTAGTTCCAAGTTTTAGAACATGACTCAGTCAGAAATATGTTATCCAGAGCGGTGACAAGCTCAGTCAATCAGATGCAAGATCATTTCATAAATGTAAGTGGTACTCATTATTTAACTAGTCTGAGATCTTGATATAAGCCCATATTCCAAGTCTGATCAAAACTGAATCAGAACTTGTCTAGTTAGAGGCAAGTTTTGTTGATCTGCCACCCTAAGTGTTGTTAACCTTGGTCATTGTTCAGATATTCTTAGCAACCGTAGTGATGAATGAGTGAAATAATTGTTCTACTGATACGTTAACTGGAGTTTACCTTCAAGTTTAGTTAAATGTGGAAAGGTTTTGGACATGTGAGTATCCAAGTACATAAGTTCAAACCATTTTGCCACAAATAGATTTCACCATTAAATACATGTAAATGAAAAGTGTTCAAAGAATGTGTTCATTTTAAGTCAGAATTTATTAAAAAAAACAACAACCACACTTCAACAGGAGAAATTAAGTGAATGAAATAAATTTTTCCTCTTTGGTTCAGAGGTGTTTTCATCTGTAAGAAAAGATAATTGTTTTGGTCATGAAATTGTTAGTTAGACTGCAAAACATATTCATACCTGCTGCTTTAAGTGCCATCTGCATTCTTATGCGAGTTTGCTCTGCTGGAGTCTGAAATATTAACAGTATACATGTTTACAGTGTATGTAATTGGTCTTTTAGGCTGAATTACAAAACCAACTGTTAGAGGATAGAATAAATGTAAGTGCTGCCAAAACAGTGACTGAAACATGCGAGTACTAACACAAGAGACCTAAGTGGGTCTGAGATTGCACATATAGATGATATCTGCCTAACTGCCAAATGCAAAGGCGGATAGCCAAGAAATCTTGGTCAGAAGGGTGCATTCTGCAGAAATTTCTTTCCAATGCTGTTGGTGGCATACATTATCAAAGAAATTGTTACAAGGTTTTTTTCAGTTGTTGCATAATCATCTATAATTGATGGAACATCATCATCATTTGTTTTAATACCATAATGATTGCTGTCAAAGTTGGTTCTGCTGACCAGTTTCTAAAAAGAAATCTTTGATAATTTGTATTATTTTAATAATGGTGACCATATTTAGCGGTGGATCAGTATCAATGATACAACTGTGAAGATGCTGTCATATTTGGTCAAATTCTGCTGGATGCTTCCTGTCAAATTTGGTCAAAATCTATTAAATGACAAGAAGTCATTAAAAAAGTTTTTTGTTTTTTTGTATTAGTGGGCATAGGTGATGGCATAGTGGCATCGCTGGTACAAAATTGAAAGTACTCAGTTCCATTATGTTTTCCATCAAATTTTGAACAAAACTTTTGTTAAGCAGATTTTCTGAAGACATCTCCTTTTTCTATTTCAGTAATGTTACCTTATTTAATGATTGACTGGCATCAGTTGCATAAAATTGAAAACCACTGCAAACATGCTTTCTGTCAAATTTGGTCAAATTCTGTTAATCAGTTTTTGAGAAGTTGTTCTATTCTTAGTAACAGTGGCCATATTTGATGGCACAGCAGCATCAGCTAAATAAATTGCAAAGACAATCAAGCTAGAATGCTTCCTGATAAATTTGCTCAAATTCTGTTGAGTGGTATTTGAGAAACATTCTTTCAAGTCGTTGTATTTTTTGTTCTATTTCAGTGAGTGGTAACACCGAATGACAGATTGTCATCCACTGAACAAATCTGAAAGGCCTTGAAACCAGAATGCTCCCTATAAATTTATGTGAAAATTGGTCAAGTGGTTTTTAAGAAGAAGTTGTAACTAACAACTGTGAATGGTGACAGGACAATCGCCCCCCCCCCCAGTCAATTACCTCTGGTCGATCTCCCCCACAGTCAATTACCCCCATGACATGGTTACTCCCTGAAGCACATACACTGAAAAAAATAAGCAAAACCGGAGGTAAGAATGGTGCATGGGGCAGGTGTATGATATTGTGTGTGTGTGTGTGTGTGTGTGAGTGTGTGATTTGGATTTTTAACGTAGCTTTATCAATCTTTTAGTCATATTGCTACGATGTTTGCAGTGTGGCAGTTTATAGTGATGTCTAGCACTGGGGCATCATGCTGCAGACATGTAGCATCATGTCCCACCCAGTCATATTATCCTGACACCAGGCCAACCAGTCCTAACACTAACCTCTTAATGCTGAGCGCCAAGCAAGACAGCCGTTTGTACCATTTTTATAAGTCTTTCATATGACTTGGCTGGGGTTCAAACTCCTGACCTACCACGTCCGAGGCAGACACTCTAACCACTAGGCCATCGGAGCAGTCACTGTATGATATCAAGAAGAAGAAGATGCTTTCATGTGAAAAAGTGGACGTCCAGGTATCATATATTTAAATAGCGTACTCTGTGTATAACATACACTACTATGCAATATATTACTTGTAAACAGGTTTTATGACCTTAATTAAATGGTGAGCTTCCTTATAATTTGGATAAGTTCCAAAACTCTCCAAACGTCCAGGTAGTTTGTCTTTAATCTGCCTACTCTACATATAATGCTGATGTAAAAAATAATACTTAACGGGTAATAATGATGAAAGTACTCCTTAATATTTAACATTGCTGCCTTTGACGTCGCACTTACAGAATTCGAGAAGCTCTTAGTTAATCAAGTTTTGTGGCCTTTGAAATCTCATTAATTAAAGTCTGAAGTGATCTGAAAAAATTGAATCGATAGTAATACATGCATGCTACTCTATAAATACTAAAAAAAAAACAACAATATTTTATGCAGGGAAATAACCATGCCATGGGGGTAGTTGTTCAGAGCATAACTGACATGGGGGTAATTGACTGATGGTTAAATGATTGGGGGTGGGGTGGGGTAAATGACCGGGAGTTGGGGTGGGGGTAGGGGTAATTGTTATGGAAGATGCATGATACTCAACAAAAAAAGGACCATACTCTAAGTTCCTTGGGTTAGGTGAACTACTGTTCCAATAAAGATTCTTTATTGGATTATTAATTATAACAAATATAAAAATTTTAAACACAAATGGCACATTATTTGCCCATTATGTGAGTTGTACCTTACTAATGACCCTGATCTTTTGAACTAAGGACTTGACTATTGTATGATAAGGTGTGGACCTGGGTAAAATTCCATCAGATTATCAACAGGACACAGAAAATTACCACCTTGATAAGGATACATGCAACTGACTTATATTATCCCTAGATGAGACCTTGAAGCAGGGGGAACAACTCTGAAATCATTAAACAAAATACGTAAACTGGTTCAAAAGTTGTACAAATACATGGATAGAGGATGCTTGTTTATATTTTCTCTTGCAGTGACCTTGAACTTGAAGCAAGGGAGTATGACAATGTCCATTTATGATATATAACTGGTTTAAGTTTCACTATTATAATATCTTCAGTGGTTTAAAAGTTATACTGCCAATAAGGAGTGTCCTTTCCCTTTGCATGACCTTCAGTTCGAGGCAGCAAGCATTTTATGGGATGTGAAAAACCATGGGCTCATTAAAATATATTTAGTGGTCCAGAAAAGGATACAAGTCACAGAATTACTGTACATACTCACTTATAAATTGAGTCCAACTGCAAACCTCAGAGACAATGATCTGCTATAACATATTGCACCAGCAGATCTGGGTCTCTGCAGTTTGTTTGGAGTAATCAGTAGAACCAATAATACAGACCCTGATCTGCATGCACATTATGCTATGGCTGATCAGGATTTTAGTTGTTTGCAGTTTGACATGACTAATAAGCAAGTATATACAGAATGTTGTCCCTTGCCAAGACCTTGACAAAGTGGAGTGACTATGGTATGTAACACCGTCTAGCCCTGGCATATTTTTGAGCAAAGTTTCATTAAAACAGCTTCATTGCTTTACAAATCATACTCTGGAAAAGGATGATTGTTGAAGAATTATATTCCCATGCCATGACCTTGAAGAGGGATACATGATGATGGCATGCAACACACCATTCAATTATGATATACGTCTGAGCAAAATTTCATAAAAATGTCTTCCGTGGTTCCAAAGTTATGCATCATTAAAATAGTTTAAAAGTAATTGAAATTAGTTATGCTGGAGAAAAGGATACAAACCAGAGAACTAGGCACACAAAAATATATGTGTTTCCTGTTGGCTGACCGTCCCTGTTTCTCATTGCCAACTGTAGCACTTTCCCCCCCAACCAATGGTAAAAAAATAAAATAAAAAGTAATAATAATAATAATAATAAATTAAAAAAAAGGGAACAAAAAAAGAAAAAGTTCCCAAAATTGGTTTGTGCATCTAATTAAGCTGCATTTGCCCAGTACCTTGAAGCACTTAGTACATTATATATATATATATATATATATATATGAATCAGTATAATAAATATAATGTTTAAAAGAAAGGAAAAAACAAACTCACCTACCCTAATTTTAAAACTAGGGCGATAGGAAACACAGTAGAATATATTTGGGGGGGGGCATACATTTTTCCACTGCCATAGCCTTGACCTTGAGGCTGTGGGTTTGGCTATGGTTGACGACACACAATATATATATGATCATAGTTTCCTTTAAATCTATTTAGCTGTTCAAAAAGAATACTCTTACAAATGACACACGTTACAGAATTAGTTTCCCTTCCCTTGCCATCATCGTGAGGCAAGAGGTACGGCTACAGCACATAACACACCATCTAGTCATGATATATGTTTGGATAGAATTTTATGAAAACCTCTCCAAATGTTACAAAGTTATCGGCTGGAAAAACAAATCATAGCAGACGGATGGAAAATGACAAAATGGCAAAATGCACAGACCCTGATCTGCCATTGCATAATGTGCCAGCAGATCTGGGTCTGTGCAATTTATTAGGAGTAATCAGTAAAACAAACAATACAGACCCCGATCTGCATGTACATTATGCTATGGCAGAGCAGGATCTTTGTTGGTTGCAGTTTGATTTGACGCATAAGCAAATACATATACAGTGTGACCCCATAGCAATGGAGCCATAGAACCAGACAGTTTTATAAGCAACCAGGTCAGTTAGCAGAAGAAAATGATGCATGTACCCAAAAAAATATGCAGGGTGGGGTGTAGGTAATAAATGCGGGCGCAAAAATACGTGCTTCATTGGCACAGTTTTCATCTTAAATCGACGCATATTAAATGAGAAATACACCTGTAGTGAAAACAGAGAAGGCATATATAATATTTTACTTTATTCAGAGAACCACGCATTGGCACATATACGTGTATACTGTTTATATATACATGTCTAATGCATAGCAATGAATAAAGTATCAACACTGTGTACTCACCCGCGAATCACGTCACATACATTGAATCCACAATACAAGTAATTCCATCGAAAATATGCACACACAGAAATTTAAAATATTCAATAATTTTGTCACAGGTCATATAGGTCTGAATTCAGTGGAAAAAAATAGCACAATCACGTAACGAATGATGAAGCACATTTACTTTTCAGTACGTCCGAAGTCGGTAAAAGTTTACGCTTTAAGTGCCGTCAGTAGAATTCATAAGCATAAACTTTTGTCCTGTAAAAAGGAAACTTTCACGGCACAGTAAAAATGTTCCAGTCACATTGGAAAATGAAACAATCCATCAGATTCCATTGCTTTTATTTAAGTTCGGTAATGACTTCCTTTGAAGAAAGGTTCTTTGTTTTTATTGAAGATTGTAGTCGGCTTTCTTTGATGAAGAGTGCATGCATTATTGAAGTCACCGCTAAAGGACAACTTTGGAGAACCAAACAAATGCCCGTTTCTTATTGTGGCGGCAACATCAAAAAATTGTATTGCATGATTGAGACTGATTTTTTTCCCATTTGCTTAGTATGTTTTCATAACAATCGGTGCTTCAAAGGTAATGTTTTCTTTGAAATTTCAGCTACTATTTTATCTGGGTACATTTTTTAAAAAAAAATGAATTGGCCGTCGTATGGTCAATTGTAGTTACTGTTCCTCCCTGCCTATTGAATAGACAAGTGAGAGCTTTTTTTTTTTTACATTTATGGTAGTGGAGTGATGCTGCCTTCCACGCATGCATCAGAAATTTAAAGAAAGGGTCAATCGACGATAGAGATGCAGGTGTTCTGGTCTGATGACAGGGATTACTACAGAAAATGTGAATGTTCTGAAGGATTTAATTCTGAGTGAAAAAAAGAGGAATTTTACTTACCATCCACATACAAATGTCAGTCTATGTAAATATATTAATTACTAGCGAGCGGCCAAAAATCCGATGAAGATAGATTATGAGATAATGCCTCATCCGGTTGATCTCCGCTACCAGAAATGTAAATTTGAAAAAAAAGCGGATATCTCAAAACATACAGTACTCATGCTAGATGTCAACATAAGCGGATTATGATATAACAATGCACTGTTAAGATGGTTTGTCAATATGGCCAAAGAATTTGTTTATGTAACAATAGATAAATTTCAGTGCATTTTATATCAACTTTACGGCTTCGTTTCATGGGGCCTCTGAATTTCTCCGCTCCAAACCAGTGGTTGTATATACAAGTTTAAACAGCCAACAATGTTGCCAATAAAAAAATCGCCAGATGGTCAATGTTCCCTCTAAGGTGTGTGGCCACACAGCTCATTAGAAAATGCCATGCAGCCGCTTCAAAATTCCGCGCACACAGGAAAAATATTAGAGGGAATGTTGCAGATGGTATATTTTGCTGCCAATAAGGAAAAGAAAAAATCGCAATTTGCGACATTGGCGAAGCCCTGCACGATTCCTGAAAAAGTTTATACACATTATTTTTCGTACTTTTAAGAAGAAAACACTATTTTTTCGTGTATGAGAAAAATGCACATAAAATTTCAGTAGCCATGCCACGATCGTTTTGTATTATTCATACGCGATCTCTTCCCTCAAATGATAATAAACTTTTTTTTTGTACTTTCAAGAAAGAATTTTTTTTTTTGTGTATGAGAAAAATACATGTATATGAAATTTGGGGAGCCACACCACAACCGTGTTATATCTGAATTCGTGTTATAACGGAGCGTGCTATAGCGGGGCCACACTGTAGTATGTTGCAAATATGTAAAAATATAACCAAACTTGCAATATTAAAACCACTTTTAATGACTTAAATTCCTTTAATGTAGATTTATTATCCCCATATTTCAAATTATACTTAATGACTAACAGCTTTAATTAAGCCTTCCCTTCCAAAAATCTAAATAAATCAAAATTTTGTAAAAAATTCTCAAACCATGGATTTTTCCAATCAAAATTTATTACATGAATTTGTATTTATTAAACATGAGTTAAGAATAAACAAATGCTTTTCTTATCAACAAATTTACATAAAATATATTACGCTGCATAAATCTCATAAATTTCAACAATACCAAAGGAATCTCTACTGTATGGTAGATCATGCACGTGTAATATGATTTGCCGACTGATCTGAATTTTTTTCTTTCTTTTCTTGCAAGACAATCTAACATCCAAAAAGTACTTACCATTTCTGAAAATCCAGGTATACTGGCACATGAGTCCCTGTAAAAAGAAATATTATAAATTGCTTCCATTTGCCTAATGCATAATAGCTATCTACATGACTCTAAATTTGTCATCTTGTTATATATGTTCAGTGTTTTTGATAGTACGAGTCCAAACACAGGGGTCTCGCTAGGATTTTAAAATCAGGAGTCCAGGACTCCTATTTTGGGAAAATCAGGAGTCCCACCATCAAAAGTTGCAGTCCTCTACCAGAAGCATATATACCTGAAGTGGCTAAATTTCCAGGTGAGTAGAACCAGTTGTTGCCATCGAGTTTAATTTTCTAACTTCTTTACACCACTGACATTGCACTCTGCTGAATCTCATTACAATCTTTGTCAATTTGCCCCAAAATACTTATCCAAATTTGTAAATGGCATTTTGTCAAATTCTCAACATGTCTTGATTTCAAGGTCACATGTACTACTTATTCAGTTACACTTCGATTGGAAACAAACACATTAATGAAAGCTGAAGTTGTTCATTTTTTGTACTCTTATACACAAATACATCACTGGGTCTTTCTGCCTCTGAATTCAGTCATTGTAAATATCAGCACATTCTCCCACCACTCAGCAGCTAGTCGAAGTCTATGAACTTGCTGCCAAGCTACTGGGTCATGTTCTTCTGATGTACTCTTACAATGACAACATGTACATGAGGGCTTTTCAGCCAATGAATTTTCTCACTGTAAATATCAACACAGCTAAAATGATCATTTGATCAACACATTTTCCCACTCAACAGGTGGTTGAAGCAGGACTGGCAAGCCCTTGAATTTGTCATCCGGCAAAGGCGTGCTTACAAAGGACTCCTGTATAAGTGATTTTCTGCGTCCCAGATAAAAAAATTGTGTCCAATACACGTGATTAAGCGTTTCTGAGACCTCTGATACATATTTGGACCTTCCAGACTGCCAACTTGAACTGCAACCTTTAAAAGGTGCATCTTCCTTTTATAATCCAAATATCTGAACTTGTAGTTTTTTATAATGACCTGTGGAACTGGACTTCCATTTGAAAATCTTTTAGAGAATTCTTCCCATTTGTTTAAATGTTTCTACATTATATAATTTCTTCAAATAAAATATTTAATATTCAAACTATTATTTATATTACTGCAAAATATATCAGTGGTCCACCTTTACCTTTTATATAACCCTAAGCAGATCAAATTTGAAAATTAAAAAAACCTAATTAATGTCCTCAAGTTGACTTTCAACAACTACTTTTGATTGGTCAAATATATTTGTAACTGAATCTAAGGGTAGTTACTGCTGCATTACAAAATAAAAATTCCATGTTTTGCATTAAATATATTTTTGTGAGCAGTAATTAACTTACCTATATAACCATAAAAAAGCAATGTGGATATCAAACAAGTCAAAATTTGAAATATAGAAGATTGGTGAAATGTGGACTTCTCATGTGATAGACTTACTCTTTGACTTCTGATCTGTCTGTTTTACTTGCACTACGAGACCTCTGATAGCGTTCACGTGACCTATCACGCGATCTGGAAAATAAGAAAATCATGCTATTCTATTGTGAATAGAATTTTTATAACGGAACTATACCTATTCTTAACTCGATTCTTTACAGTCTGAAGGCAAACCATTCACATTTCATCTTTAGATTTTACATACTGTAATCGTGTATGATTTAGTAACAATAATACAGTAGAACCTGTTTTGGGAGATGACTCCTTCTCTCCCCTCAAAACACTGTTTCAACAGTAAAAAGCTGTCCTCAAAAGACAGTTCAGGATAAACTCATGTTTCCTACAAGTTATTTCTTATTAATCTGTTTAAAGAAATTTTATTTCATCTACTCATTCATTCACTCTTTCACATCTATTCACTGAATGCACCTAAATGATCCTCTATTCTTCTGCTTAAATGACTATTATGCATCTAAAAATATGAACAGATTTAAAGTTACTGGGAATGTTACATGTAAATCCTAACCTATATTTTTCCATTATTACTCTACACATTCAGTTTTCAGTCTTTAAAAAAGTTCATGGAGTAAAATAATGCTGTGCTCATAAAATTATGTTGGTACAAAAGATTTCTGTTCATTCAGGGGTAAGATAAAATGCAGTGAATATAAGTTACATACGATAAATATGTTCCAATACAGAATAAATGTTAAGTTGAAAAAAATACAAGCACGCAAGACCATAATTCCCTTATGTACCTCCTTCTGCTACTCTTGCTACTGTATCTGTCTCTGCTACGCGACCCTGAGCGCCGATTAGGACTCACTGACTGTCTATGACTCCTGCTGCCACTTCTTGACAGTCGTTTGGAATATCTTTCTCTGCTTCTTGACCTTGACCTTCGTCTGTCATATGATCTTGATCGTGACCGTCGTCTGTCATAGGACCTTGACCTAGATCTGCGCCTGTCATAGGACCTTGACGTCTCACTAGTGTCTGACCTGCCTTTGCTGTATGATCTTGATCTGCGTCTTGAACTTTCACGAGATCGACTTACTGATCTGTGCTTTGATTTGGTCTTTTTGGACTTTTTGTGTTTGTGAGAATGTCTGCTGTCTGGACTACCACTCCTAGAGATGAGAAAAATTATTACATGAAGATAATAATTTTTTTAATGCATTGTTCTCGAGCTTAATTTCTACTATTTATGTTGATGTCTACTATTTATAATGACTGAAAAAATTACTCACCTTTTATTACACCTCGTGTAAATTTCTTGCATTTTTAAGGTTTGCAAAAACAACAATTCTCATTGCTGTGCTACTTCCATTTAAATACAGTATCTGTTGCAATGGTTATCATCACAGAAAACGCCACATACACCATAGGATCCATGTACATTTAATTAATATTTACCTCACCAGCAGTTATTCACAGCAACCAGAGAACTTTGTTATGTATTTTCAATTTGCATTGTGTTACTGAACTTTGTCCGTAAATGACAGAAGTTTGGGCCTAATGACTACTATAATTTTTAAAAAATGTATTTATTTGGATCTGAGCTCTGAATATTGGTTTTCCCCTTGGAATTTCTAAGGTCTACCAGATTTTTGTCAGTTACACCTCTCCCTCAATAACTTGTGCACAATGGGGTCCAAAAACACAGACCACACTATAAGTCAGGGTGCGAGTTATCGAAGGACCTCTTTTTCTATGAAATGATACCATCCTCAGTGGACACCGAGAAAACAGCGAGGGGTGGGGGAGCAACTGGGTCTGTCCAATTGCTGAATACTCATTTTAAAATCGCATTGGGAATAATTGTCAATAAAGTGCTTTTCTAAAGAAGTTATTTGTTTTTGTGTAAAATGACCTTTATTTTCAAGATGTTCAATCGCTGAGAGATCGTTAACATTATTCCAACTGGTTCCAACAACCTTCACATGTATGCAAAAACATTGTGTATTACATCACTGCTTTATGTTGTTGTTGAATAGTATGGTTCCCTGATCCTTATGTTCCCTGCTTTGCTCTCTACTCTTGTGGAATGCAACTCAAGGAGCATACTAAGCGGGGAACCAGACTAGTTATTAATTAAAATTCATAATCAAACAAGATTCCTTTAATTTGGAAAAAACAACTGAATCATTTGTTTCTTGAAACAGCCATCGTCATCAAAAGTAAATTTTTTTGTATTGTTCTATAATAAAATAATGATGCCATGATTTCATTGCAGGTAATAATGAAACTGCTTCTCATCCATGAGGAACTCTCCGAATGCCAATTCAGGAATTACAAATTAACTACAAACTCATCTTCATTAGCCAATATTCCAATATGATAACCCTATCTACACCATGTTGGATCGAACAGATATTTTAGTGCTTCGTCCTAGCGACATCTATTGGATTTAATGAGTGCCTCCCTTAGTATGTAATGTGACTAATCAATAGTGTGTAACAGTGGTTCATTGTACATCAGCTGAAAATGGTGGAGCCAACTGACTTAGAAAGGATACTTTGAAAGTTTAACATCGAAAGTATGACTACATACCAGAGGGAAGTCATTACTGGTGTCTTTGAGTGAAAGGTATTTGTACAAACATGGTCCAGTAGTGGAAAATTTCTTATATATCAGTCCATTCAAGTTGTATGCTCCCCTTGTCTCAATCATGTAGGAACAGTGTTCAAATTTGAACAACTTAATTTTTGATTGGATGCGGTGGCTTTGCCACCACATCCAAAAAATTCACAGACCTGAAGCACAGAAATATCTGCTTGATATGTGAAGGTGTATACATGGTTACCATAATGGAACGAATGGCAAGCGAAATAATGGCAAGCGAAAATAGTACAAACTCTGAAACTAGCTTTTCATTATTAAAACCTATCTGTGAAACAGAATTTTACATCATCAACTATTCATTTCACTTGGTTGTCTTGCTATCATCGATCACATTTGTGAAAGAGTATGCTAATTTAAGGTAGTTTAATTATATTACATTCTTCAAAAACTTTTAACAGTGTTTGATTGATCGCTTGTTTACCTGACACTTTACAGGGGCCACTAGCTCTTACGCAGGTTGGATTTTGCAAGCCTTTTAACTTTTCAATTAGTCCACACCTTTATTTGATACAAAAATGACATAATTAACCTGGTAATACAAGGAGGTCAGCTTTTAATTCCATGCAACAATACAATAAATACTTATGCAAATTAGGTATTAAATCATCACTGTCACTTAATTAGGTTCTCACTGAAATGCTCGCAGACATATCTGTTATGGTAGATTGACATATTTCATGTCTGAATACAACAGGACACATTGTATGTATGATCGTTACACTTAAACTAGAGTAAAAGATATAACTAAAACACGCACTTCACTTGATAGAAAAAAAAGCATTTAATTGGTATTTATTTATTAAAGTGCTGCTTCACGTAAGCGTTAGGGTCAATTTCGTTGATCAAAATGATACTGTTATTTATGGTGTACCAAGAATGTTGTTTGAAAAGAAATGTTAACAAAATAAATGATTTCTTATTAAACGTTGATAATTTTATAATGTTAGTTCAAATTACCAGGCCATATCAACTGTTTTTGACAATAAAATGAGCAATATATCAGTGTTTCAGTTACCAATTTTGATTGTGATTTTCTTCATGTTCAACAAATGGGGGTCAAATTTTTGGTACTTTCTAGTAAAAAATAGTGGTATCCACGATAGACCCTGCATCATCAGGGCGCGAGTTATCAAGAGAGTGGTGTAGTTTGTTAAAATTTAAGTAAACAGACCTGACTGTGTTTACAAATTTTATGGAAAAATGACTCACATCTTGGTCCTCTGATGGTGCCTTAGGTTCTGACATAAAGGTTGTGATCAGTCTATTCCTAGTGGAGTCACCTTTAGTTGTGTTTAGATATAATTTGAGTGGAATTTTTTATTCAAATTATTCACTAAAATTATAAAGTGCTCATTGACTTCTCAGACTAAGAGTGCTTCAGGATTATTGTGAACGCATTCAAAGACATTCTGGATTGTGATACACTAAGACTATTGGTACATTGGCATATTCAAGGCTGTTGGTACATGAACATATTTAAGAACACTATACTTTTGGACTAGTAATAAAACTTTTTGGATTATTTGGGATTTAACTCACATTAATGAAAGTTCCCATTAGATTTTCATTTTATAACTTAAAGAATTAAATGATCTTTTAACTTTATGAAAGTTGTTAGTTTCTTTTTCCATTACTTAGTTTAAGAGCACAGAGTTGTAACAACTTTCTTTATTGTCAAGTATTATGACAAAGCAGATGATGGTTAGCTGAAGGCATAAACATTTATTGTGACAGAAAAGAAAAACATCTTTTTAAGTTGTTGACGAAGATTTAAAGACTTTTTTATAACTGAAATGATTCCTGGTTAATATAGAGCAAAGTTAACTATACGTAAATTATTTTTACAAACATTTATGTCCATATTTTGAATTGATCAGCAAGGAAATACATGTCATATTAAGTTATCTGTTTCATATATATATATATATACATATACATATACATATATATATATATATATACACACACACACACAGTGTGACCCCACTACAGCACGCTCCATTATAACACGAAATTGGATATAACACAGTCGTGGTGTGGCTCCCAAAATTTCATATACATGTATTTTTCTCGTACACGAAAAAAATCCTTCTTAAAAGTACAAAAAAACCAAAAATAGTTTATTATCATTTTAGGGAAGAGATCGTGTATGAATAATACAAGACGATCGTGGCGTGGCTCCTGAAATTTTATATGTATTTTTCTCATACATGAAAAAATAGTGTTTTCTTCTTAAAAGTACGAAAAGTAACGTGTAAAACGTTTATTCAGGAATCGTGCAAGGCTTTACCAATGTCGCAAATTCGATATTTTTTTTTCCTTATTGGCGGCAAAATACACCATCTGGCAATTTCTTTTTATTGGTGACATTGTTGGCCGTTTAAACTTGTACATACAACCATTGGTTTGGAGTGATGAAATTCAGAGACCCCACGAAAGAAAGCCGCAAAGTTGATATAAAATGCACTGAAATTTATCTGTTGTTACATAAACATATTCTTTGTCCACATTGACAAACCATCTTAACAGTGCATTGTTATATCATAATCTGCTTATGTTGACATCTAGCATGAGTACTGTATGTTTTGAGATATTCGCTTTTTTCAAATTTACATTCCTGGTAGCGGAGATCAACCGGCCGAGGCATTATCTCATAATATATCATTCGTCGGATTTTCGGCCACTCGCTAGTAATTAATATATTTACATAGACTGACATTTGTATGTG
>JAECUM010068367.1:0-15761 GCA_016617855.1 Megalonaias nervosa
TATATATATATATATATATATGTGTGTGTGTGTGTGTGTGTGTGTGTGTGTGTGTGTGTGTGTGTGTGATCGTCTATCAAACACCTAAGTGCTTAAGTTTAAACACTACTTACTAAGATGTAATGTGTGTGTATACAGAAATGAATCTTCGAATGTAAACACTTGTTTCAATATTATGAAGCTATCAAATAATCAACTTATATGAACCTTTGTATTGAATGTGTCACAAATTAGTTTGTTCTAAAGTAAGTCATACGTATATACAAAAGCACGCAAGCACACATTCGTACATGCATATAAAATGACAGAAATATAATATTTCGATTGCCTATTTCGTCTTTCAGTCAAGGGCTCAGACGGCTGAAAGCCAAGACAAATTATAGGAAACCTTCACTGATGCTGTTATTGCATATTTGTCGAGATTTGTATCTGTGAAATCTTGGTACAAGCATTGATACAATGGAAGCGTGCATTTAGCTAGATAATATTAAAGCCGAAGACACGAAGTGCATGCCAGATGAGTTGCACTAATGAAGATACAGATGGCTCTAAAATCGTATGGCATATTTAAGAAGTTTTCCTTAGGACCGTATACCTGCACAAAAGACACTTACGGAGGAGTAAAATATCAAATACATATTATGTGTCCGTCCGTACATCCAAATACCATGATCCAACTATAATTTGCATCCTCTGTTTTGAGGTGAGAGGTGGTCTAAATTGTCTTCTGGTTTCAACAGTAAGTTCTCAATAAATATCGCTGACTTAATATTTAGCAGTGAAATATTATGCATATTAACGTGGTAAAAACATTTCTCGTAGACGCGTTTCACGCAAAATGTAATGAAAAAACATACAGTAGTATTACAGTAGTATTACCTTCCATATCTATTTATGTTTATGAAACACTTAAACTCATAGACACTTTGACACACTTGTAAGCTGATCACTAAATAACATGGCCTTATAGTATGCTTATTGGAGTGGAGTGATATGTTGGAAAACAGCTTATAATTCATAAGAAATCTCACCACAGAAATATGGTAAAGAAAGATACAATATCACAGAAACCAAATTCACCCCTCTTATTTCAGTCAACATTCTGTTAACAAAGTCACAGGATTGATGCAGACACTGAACAGAATTTACGGATGAAGACCTTGAATCGTTAAAACCAATGTTTAACATAGCAATACATAAGGTCTGAAACGGTTTTATCAAAACTTAAAATTATGTCTTTGTTCTGTTTACATGACATTTTTTATTTAGCAAAGACCTTACAAGTATAAAAATTGAATAAAAATCGCGAACATTTATCGTTTGTTCCCTATATGAATTAATTTGCAAATTAATTCTTGTTTTAAAGACAATTCGTAAAGTGCATGATGTTAATTTCAAGATTCTAACAAAACGTGAACATTGAAAACATACGTGAGTTAAACTTGGATGTGGCTGACAATGCCTCGGTATAGAAAGGAATAATCTATTGTGTTATCAGAGTCCTAGAAATGATGACAAACAAATGCGCGAGAATATATTTTAAAAATGTTTTCAATTCTAGCATGAATAATGCATATTAATTTGTTTAGATATCCAAGTAATGACGGAATAAGAAAGGTTTGTGGAATTGGGCCAATGGATTTTGCAAAGTTATCTTTAAAATAAATATTTGTTTTACAATATGTATTCAACAGTAGAGACGCATTTAGTATGGAACAAATGTTAGTCGTACAAGAGAATGAAGATTAAAAGCCACAAACTTCGTCTAATTTATTATTATTATTATTTTTATTATTATTATTATTATTATTATCATTATTATTATTATTATTATTATTATTATTATTATTATTATTATTATTAAAATAGTAGTATATTTTTTCGCTTGAATTATCTTTCTCGTTTTATCTCAGTCTTTTTGTGGTTTTTTTGTATATTCCGTCATTCCTTCCTGTCTCTCGTATCCATTTCATCTGAAAGTATTGAAGGAGTCATCTTTTGCTTGACTGTGTAAGTTAAGGAAGTGGAACAATAGATAACTACATATATTGCTCGTAACTACAAACTGTAAAATCCCTGCTGATTCAGGAAATATATATATTATGTCATGATGGGACTGAGCGACACTATTTGTATTAACATTTCATTCCTGCTAGTATGGGATGGTATTAACTGTCTCACATCCAGGTTGTTTCTTCCTATAGCTTTATGCGCGCAAGGATCCAATTGTTTAATAAACTAGTCACATAAAATCACCCCATATCCTTCATATTCTATCAGATATAATGTCCTTTAGTCACAGAAGTGCCTGTATATTGGCAAAGGATCACCACCAAAAATTGAAAGAAAATACTCTAAAATTAAATAAGGACTACATTCTTAGTTACTGATAAGGAATTAAAATTGTAGCCTGAGTCCAAATGGGGTTAGAACACCATTTATTGGTCCGCATATTACATACATACATTTTTTCAAGCTAAATTCAGACCAATAATCCAATCACACTAGGATTCATTGGAATGACAGCGCCAGTATAGGCCGTGATACACACCAAGTCTAGCCCAACATAACGACGTTTTTCTTCTTATGGCAACCTACCGGGTGCGTAGTTCCATTTCTGGGTCAATCAAAAACCTAGTTTGTGACCATATCTCGCACTGACTTTACACTTGTTCTACCACCACACTGTTTTCACAACCACAATAACATTCATATTAATATAATGAATGATTCTTCCTAATTTATTTCACGGTTAAAGTCGATTGATATAATGAATATATCACAGCAATAAGCACAGCCAAACAAAGCATCTAAATTTAAATATAAACTAATAGGCCGGATACTGATGCGGAATCATTTTATCCAGGTATAATCCCGAATACATTGTACAGCGTTTTGGTGCCCTCTTGTGCAAAGAGTAGTTGAGATCCAAAAGAAAACTGTTTATGACAGGAACATTGTTCAATGTGATGAATGTCTTAATTGCTGTTGGAAAGCTTTTAATTACAACTTATAAATGAGTATTGTAGATGTATTTGAAAAATGGAGTAACTGTAAACGTGATCTACCAATATTTAGTATTTAAAAACTTGATTTGGCTACCTTTCGTGTTGACTAGATTTATCGCTTCGTCATTTTTTTCGAAACAAATGCGAAACGTTTCAAGAATTGTTGTACATATAAATGAATTAAATGTCACGAATATGACACAAAGCGAATAAATAACGTTGGCAAACTATCTGGATTTACCGTTATTGCCTGACTTTGATAATAGATGTAAAAATCTTATTGCGGTGATTTCAGTGGTAATCAGTATTGATTTCCATAACTGATGTCTTCTTCATATAAAATGATGTCTTATTGTACTAAAAGCGGTTGGCATGATAGTATGGGTCATGCAGTTCTGTTATAATCGATGGCCTCGCATAATATAGGACTTCAGATAATTTTCAGTGTGGTAGTGTCGTAAGTAAAAGAATAAATCACACGTGAGAGTATTTCCTGATATTTTCTAACAGGCGTCGGATAATATTCACAAATCTTCGTGGCAAGTTCGTTGAAGCGGAGAACGATTACTACTTGAAGATCTATGCCAAGTCATGTACTAGAACAATTTTCCCTATTTCTATCAGAACAAATATCGATATTTCTATCAGAAAAACGTTCAATATTTCTATCAGAACAAAATTCGATATTTCTATTAGAATGAATATAGTCTTTATGGAATCGTAGAATAAATCTTCCGATAATAATTGGTCACAATATTATCCGAGTATAATCTGTCTCTGTGTGTGCTTTTAAGGAATCGATAGTAATGGGATTTAGCATCTCCTCTCAAATTTAGGTATACTCCTTATCTTGATTCAGGAACCAACTTCTTGAAGGTTTACAAATAAGAAGGAAAAAATATTTTTAAGTTTAAATTATTCAAGTATGAGCTAAAGTTATATATATATGGTTGCGAGTAATTTATCATGATGTGAAACTTTGTCATGTCCATTTAAAGTAAGTTTTGCCGTTATTACTCAGATCTATTAGGTGATACATCTCTTGTGACCAAAATAATTGGCCTATAGGCTAACATGATATGTGCCTTATCATAAAGATTGATATGTGAAATCACGGTCAAGTTTTGTATAATCGTTTTAGATCCATAAAGGTTATTCACTATCAATTAGAAAAACTGGATTATAAATTGCTTAATGCAGTTTTTCTTAAAGCTGTTCTCTGGTGTGATTTACTTCAACCCTCTATACCCTCAATCCTCTATAAAATGCAATACAGAAGATTGAAGATCAAGCTAGAATAGTACTATCAAGCAGATATTATTTATTTCAATACTGGAAAAAATATAAAGTTAATTTCAGTTAGATACGAGGGATAGGCATGCTTAGTCATTATTGTTTCAGTTTTATTCTGCGTAAAGCACAATTTTCAAACCAGGTCAACGTAAACGGACGTTTGTAGAAGTTCCATAAATCTATTTAACAGCGTAACTTAAATTGTCAAAATTGGCCTAAGTGTCGGGTTCAAATGTTCTGTGAAAAAATGTAAGTGTATTTGAAATTTCGGAAGACAGGTGATGATTATGTCAGACAAACTGGAGAAAGTATTTAATTCTACAGACAAAGGAAAATGAAGGTGGAGAATAAAACTACCAGACACATATGTTTCGTTTGCAGACCATTTTTGTGTTGTGTTCCCATTGTCAAATCACGTTTCGAGTCTAACAGATTCAAAGCAAACTAAATGTGCCAGTGTCACTACTTGTCAAACGAAACAACAGAAAGTGTTCCTTCTACCTTTGTGAATTTCGCCCTATGGGCCATGTAATAATATTCCTGTTTACAAAAAGTCGAACCATAACATCTCCAACTTCATAGCGCCAGTTCCGGATCAAGAGGATGGAGCCGTTGTGGCGTTTCTATCAGCTCTCAAGTAGTATACATAAGATAAAGTAGTAGAATTATCTAGTTATGTTGATTGAACGTCTGAGACTGGACAACATTGGGATCCTCTAACGTTGGCAAAATTGTTACTTGGAATTTGGGTCATTTCTGGACTTCTCACAATTAAATTTAGTCTTCCTGTTGCTCATGCCTATTAATTTTGTCTGGAGAGACACACTCTTCACCGATAACATCTGTATGTAAAGTCTCCCGGAAGGAGCTCGTCCGGGTAAAGATCTTAGCAAGAATCTCAGAATTAGTGCGCTTTCTACTTTGAATGCACCCAGATTAAACTAGAATGTTCCTATACTAAAGCGTCTCCGTCAATATGCATCGATTGCTTGGCTTTCTTCTTTTCATTGTGATGAACAATACCGCCAATTATTATCAAAAGCTACCATTGCATGATCTCCAGCACATTCACATCATGGAAAAACAGATAATAGCCACCATGCTAATCTTTCCAATCTTATGGCCTATTGTATGCCTCGCCACGTTACTGATAGCTCCACTTGCATGACGAACCCTAACTCTAACCATAACTTACAGCTCATCCTACCGACTGACACCGTTTATTTTAGATCGAGCTTTTGTATGAGTCTTTGTGAACGCTTCTGTTCCGTAGATGTTCCTTGAGATGTATGTCTACTGCATCTGGAATTACCGGGTTTTCACACCCTGGCTGTCAATCCCATTTCTCTACACTATAGTTTTGCAATTTAGTCTTAATTATGAGAAATTGTGTTTCATCGTTACAAACTGCTTGATTTATGTTGGTCTCATAGAATAGATCATTTACACCTTTTCGTCATTAACGTCTTTCGGTGAGGCGAAGCTTTGTGACTGTGTTAGGGTACCAAAGCTCTACATAATTCAAGAAGAAAGTATCTGACATTACCTACGGCGTCTGTGACTATGTGAAACAGGGTGAATTTTACATTATAAACTGAAGTGGTCCCGTGGACAGAGATTCGATTGTTTATTGGCATCAAAAGAGATAAATAATGATTCCACTGTCAAATTGCTAAAAACAGAATTAGAGATGTCTATACTGGCGTTTAGATTCACGCCACACCGAGACTAATGGTTGTTGCAGAAGCGATTCCAGAAAATGCATTGGCGACAAGGCATGCATGTTTCTATTTCACGTGTAGTACGGTTCTTTTTGTGATTTCATCTCACAATATTTTTTCATGTCCGTAACATTGATGGTCCACTATAGTCCTATTTAATAATGTAATCGCATAGATTAATTACTCCACGGACCAATCTTCATCACGTGCAAGTCGCGCACGTACTTCTAACCAGTTACCCTTTTCTAGTTTTACAACTATCATTCAATCATAGAAAATCTCTATCTGATAAATCGCAATGAAAGTTTGCCAATAAATGTTTTGACATATTTGATTTCTGTGATCGTTTCAAGGTTTCCGATGTTGTGTCTGATTTCCATAATGGCCTCTATGCTTAAGTTTCCTATATTGACCTATATGGTTCTTTTAATATCCTTGGTGCACTTTGTTATCTTATAATTTGAGCCCAGTTATTTTTATGTTGCCGCTAGGGCGGCCACCTGTTCCACGATTTCTTTTTTGGCCTTGTGGCCTCCAGAACAAGTTCCACTATTTTACGTGTGGGTTTTGATGAGCGGTGCAAATGTTCCTCCAAAGCACACTGGGTAGTCTTAACTATAACATATCTTTGACACTTTTGTGGCCGACTATAACATTACGGGTGTTCCTGATGTTCACGTGCAGTTTTGCGGCGTCGCTCTCCATATTATACTATGACATTCCTAGCATGTTTTGACCTCTTGTATGTTTATCATGGTTGTTACATGGCTGTGTCTAAACCCGCTCTGTACTTCCATGGTTCTTCAGTCAGGTTAGTAGTCAGACAACGATACGGTTTCCGTGTGACATCCTCAGACATTTTCAGTCTCATGCCACGAAACGCGTGTGGCACATTAAGTCCAATGAATGTCTGCCTGCACGGAAAAGTCTATGTCGCTAACAGCGTCGTTGATTTTTCAAAGCACATGCGTTTTTCTTTGTTACTGAAGCCATGTTAATTGTTGAATAATACAATTATTATATAACACAATCATGTCTTCATATTGTGTGCGATGTTGCACCACAAATCCAACTCTAGCTCAGAAAAGCAATTATAGAGTCGCAATCTAGGAAACCTGTGTTCAATGTGGAGCAAAGAAGCTCACGTTCATAAAAGGAATCAATCTGAAAACGAGGGTCTAATGCGTAAGCAAATCTAATAGGAACACCGTTGCATAAATATCATGAAGGAAAGCACATCCTTTCATACAATTACTGTGGCCCTAGTACACTGCTTGATATACGATTTGATTCTGCATTTAACGCCATGATCTGGCTTATAAAGTATAAACCAGTATCCGTGTGTACGATGCATATCTTATCCATGCCCTAAATGTAATTAATCCTACACTTGGAGAGCGAATCACTGGATGAATCATCAAATGGGGTATGAAAAGCAAGTGCCCTGAGGTAAAAAAAAATGTTGATATAATGGATTATAAGCGGATTTTATTAAAAATATATTACCTTCCTCGCGGTTATTGGAAATCAGCCGTTGAAAAATTTGCAACCGCGGCTAAAGTTATCTAAGGACTGCTCTAACATGGTTCTCTTATGTATATTCATATTATGTGTTCATTGTTATGATTATAAATTGTATCGGTCATTTAGTAGACAACGTATTAAATAGTTAATGTTGTAAAATTTTGTCCCATTTTGGGTTTGTACATTGGGATGAGATCATTTGGCTTGGTGAATATGTTTGTTTGGGAATTCTGACTGGTTGACTGCTAGAATTTCAATGAAGGACCTTACCTTGCTTACGAGTTAGAATGATCTGGAAATTAACTTTTGAGCCTCTTCCTATTTCTAAAAGCATGTCTTAGTTTTACATAAGATAGTGAGTAACTGAAATATTATTGCTATCTTAAACATCTGTAGTGGATACAGTCATTTAGTTGCGTTCAACAATCAGTTGAGATGACGTTATTTATTTATATCAGTTATTCATTGGAATTACAAGGTCTTCATAAACAAAATTACTGTGAATTCACTTAAAGACTTTTAGGATTATATCATTGTGATACGTCAAGACTGTTAGCTCATCACATTATTAAAGGCTATGCACATCAGCACAATCGACTGGACTTCATTCGGAACACCACTGAAATTCATTGGGAATACTTTACACTTTTTTATTTCTGAAAGAACTTTTAGGACTAATTGGGATTTAATTCACGATACTGTAAGCTATTTTTTAAGTTTTCACTTTTTGTTCTAGGCAAATAAAGATATTTGTTGAATTTTACAAAAACTGATTATTTTCAGTGCATTCTCTTAATTAGTTCAATATTCGTAACAGTTGGCCAAACAAGCGTTGTGGGACATTTACATACCTGCATCATTTTTTTTTTCCATGGTTTGATGTTAACACGCTTAACGAAGTGCATCAGACTCATCTTCAGTTTCTCCTACATGATCAGGTACGTGATGAACAGTGTCAGGGACGGCAAACATACAAATACGCGTTAAGCATTGTAGATGTTGCTAGTAGATACAAGGAAGATTTGCCAAGTATAGCAGATGCACATAAACGTATTTACACACGCGGACCATTAGCATATCCTCAACGATTCCATGTCCATCCAACAAACGAAGAATAATTTCAGACCGAATCGATTTTCTAGGACAGTCAACGCTTTACAATTTGTAGCCTGCAGACCGCGCTGCAATCTAACCACACTAAGCAGGGCATCTGTGATACAGGAATTACATGTCGCACCTGGAGAAACTACCACCAGCGTCAACATATTAATGCATCAGTGCAACAGTGTCAATCGCATGGTGTCCGTAGATCATTTTAAATAAATACTCTTTCTGCACTCATTTTCTTTACCGAGGTGTATGGTAACCAAGCTCGAATACATGTTTGGACGTAATACCGATTAGATTTCCCTAGCATGTATCATATATAGCCTCCCTGTCTATCATTTTCATGTGTTTTTTATCATGACAAACGAATACATTTTTCTTGGGTTTAAATGACATACGTGTTTTGATATATTATTAATAAAAACATTTCTATAATTTTCTTATCCTTGGTGGCCTTCGCTGCTTAGGTCACTGTATTCGCTTGTTATTTCAATGTAATCATCATCATTATGATTGTAGCATTTGGGTAGTCTAATCAACCTCAGAGACGTTATTTTATTTCTGCACAGTATCAAATCATGAAATTTTAGGGTTGTTTTTCTCATAGAATTTACAAACTTTACATCGTTTTTGTTCCAAGATAATTCCTAACCGAATGAAATATCAGTATGATCCAGCTATGTGCTTGATAAGGCATATAACATATTTTGGGCCTATTTAGAAATTCTCTATGATCTATTCAAAAGAAATAATGATTTAATCCTGTTATGTAACGTTGCACATTCTCAACTGATCTGGTATATTAATCTCAGAATTGGATATATTTATATACATTGTGGTAATTGCTTAATATAACAATATTTCTGCACAGTTAGTTTAACATATTAATGCCAGTATAACAGACTAAATCTGTTATAGAACATATACATATAGTGTAGTGGTGATTGTTTTATGTTGTTTACTGATATAGTAATAGACTATCCTCGTGCATGAGCGCCTGTTGGTAACTTTCACTGATAATAATCCACGGATTCGGATGCAAATTCGTATGAAAAAAAAAATCACTTGGTGTAGAAGGCTCTGAGCTATATCGATAACCAAAAGTCTAAAACCGCTATTATCACTCTGCTAACAGTGAGACCACGTAACCAGATATTGCATGTACTTGGTGAAAATAATTTCGATATGTATTCTGAAATTGTAATTTGTATTTTGGTCGTGTCCCCTATAGTACAACAGTCATATTTCTTTTATTCAATTATTGAACCATTCATTTAGTTATAATTCTTTCATCCTATCAAGCAAAACTTAGTGGTTCTTTAGGTCCTTGACAGATTGGATTGAGGCATTGTACCAGCCATGTGCGAAACGTTGCAAACATAACTAAATAAAATTTGTTTGTTAGAGATTTATGACATGTGCCAAACGACCCTTTCATCTACCGTCTGTTGTTTCTATAATAAATTGATTGCCTTTTCAGACCCTTCCATTATAAAAAATCAAAGCGATAACTAAAGTAAATAATGAATGGTCGCTCTAAGGAATCGAATATAGTCAAACGCTTTCCTCTTAGACAGCGTCTTATAAAATATTATTCTGTTCTTAGATAGTGTCTTAGAATATTACTATTCAAATGCATGTGCTTACGTTTGCTATTAGCATTCATTGATCAGACACTTTGAACCTTTTTTTTCCTTTGAGGTCCAAGCCGCAATGCTCGATTCATTAATTACCTTTGTAAGGTATCAAAATGTAAAGATTACACTTTTGGAATGCTACAACGAAGTGAAATACCAAAATGAACAAAGATAATTTTGATCCTATATCTCTCTCTTCAGCATAATCTAAAAAGAATAACTAGGCTTGTGAGGTCCAAAACATAATTTCGGTTTTCTCATTTTCAGTCAGCTTGACACTTGATTTCCAGGGACACCAGTATATGCCAAGCAGGAGTAAGACGCAGGTCTGTGCAACAGCATTTGGGTCGAATCCAATTCTTACTAAAAGATTGGTATGACTCTGAATATTAAACAGAACGAATCCTAACCAAACCTTTCTAGATATTACAACACCCCAACCATACCGTTCTAGATATAACATCCCAACCATACCGTTCTAGATATTACATCCCAACCATACCGTTCTAGATATTACATCCCAACCATACCGTTCTAGATATTACATCCCAACCATACCGTTCTAGATATTACATCCCAACCAAGCCGTTCTAGATATAACATCCCAACCATACCGTTCTAGATATTACATCCCAACCATACCGTTCTAGGTATTACATCCCAACCAATCCATTCTAGATATAACATCCCAACCATACCGTTCTAGATATTACATCCCAACCAATCCATTCTAGATATTACATCCCAACCATACCGTTCTAGATATTACATCCCAATCATACCGTTCTAGATATAACATCCCAACCATACCGTTCTAGATATTACATCCCAACCATACCGTTCTAGATATTACATCCCAACCATACCGTTCTAGATATAACATCCCAACCATACCGTTCTAGATATTACATCCCAACCAATCCATTCTAGATATAACATCCCAACCATACCGTTCTAGATATTACATCCCAACCAATCCATTCTAGATATAACATCCCAACCATACCGTTCTAGATATAACATCCCAACCATACCGTTCTAGATATAACATCCCAACCATACCGTTCTAGATATTACATCCCAACCATCCCGTTCTAGATATTACATCCCAACCATACCGTTCTAGCTATTACTTCCCAACCATACCGTTCTAGATATTACATCCCAACCATACCGTTCTAGATATTATAACACCACAACCAGACCGTTTTAGATAACATCACCACAACCAAACCGTTATATATATTATGACATCCCTACCAAACAATTCTTGATATTACAACACAAAACCACCAAACAGTTCCAGATATTACAACATCCCAACCAAACAGTTATAGAAACTTTATCCCAACCAAAATGTGTCTAGATATTGCAACACAATGTCCAAACCTTTCTAGATATTACAACTCCAGAATTAAATCATTCTAGGAATTACAATACCAGAATCAAACCGTCCTAGATAACAACACCACATTCAAACCGTTCCAAATATTATAACACCACTACCTGTCTTTGATGTGCAAAGGGAAACGATGCGTTTCTTTTTTTCTATCTTTTGCAACATTTTATGACTGAAAGGTAACTGTGCAGCAATTTTCATACTCCTGTTAGTGAGGTTACCACCTTTTAATTCAGTGATGAATTTGCTGCTTTAAACTCACAAAAGGTACTAACAATAAGCGTAAAGAAAAACATCAGTTAAACATGAATTCGTGGAAACCATATGTCAATGCCAAAAGAAGAACAAAGAAATGGCAACGGTTGGAAGGTAGATTTTTTTTTATAATCAGTTCCCTTTTAATATAATTTGCCGACTTAATTGTCAATCCATATATCCCTAATTTAAATTACTTCAGTCATTAACACTTTTATCTTCTTCTCTTGTATCTATATAGGTTTCTACAAACAACAAGAAGTGATTAATAACTCAAAATCATAAGTAGTTTTTTTACGCTTAAAGGTATTAATTATACTAATTAATAAACGAGATTGTATGTCAATATCTCTGGCAATATAATGCATGATTTGCACGCTCATCATGGATATGAGCTCAGGTAGTTAAATACGTTCCCAAGTTAAACAACAACAAATTGATTTTATACTTCTCTTACATTTAATGTAATAGGTGACTATTTCATAATGTTCACAATTATTCCGGGCAATAAAGGATGTCGAAAGCCCTATAGCTATATTCACGGAGTAAAATATTATTTACGAAACGACTTCTCTGAGGCAAATTTAAACCTTTCATCGACAGCTAGTCCGAAAAGCGACACAATTTAATTTATATATATTTGCTGCAAATGTAAAGCTTGCCCTGAAGATAAAACCCTATGTCATGGCAAAAAAAGGATGAATTTATTATTTCCTTTATATTTGTCAAATCCCGCTGCAAGAGATAGTTCTGAAAGCAACACAGTGAACATAATCATAAATATGTGCAGATATCTTCGATGTTCCTCACACATATATGTGTGTGTGTGTGTGTGTGTGTGTGTGTGTGTGTGGTACTTATTCATATTCTCAGCTATCAAAACCACTTTAATGTCAAAGTCTGATCAGAAAGTTTTTATTCCAGAGCTGTTAGTATGCTACCTTTGGAAAGCAAGTAAGCAAAATACATTTTGTTGCTATGGCTACATTAACGCTGAAACTGACTCTGATAAAAGTGGTTTTATTTAATCATGTCAAAAGTTTCGCTTGCATTAAACTTTAGATGACTGAAATGATAGAAACACCATATTTTGAATAAAACACTTTTTTTCTCCATTAAATAAATATAATGTACTGTAACTTGCATGACTCTGTATCTAACGAGGTTATAGTAGAAATATCCAACACTTTACTCTCTTAAAAGATGTTAGCTAATAATCGACACATGTAAGTACTTAATTACATTTACTAATAGAATAGAAAATATAATTCAAATAGACCAGTTTACATGCCGCCCTTCGCCTGTCTGGAATAATTATCTATGTCCATCTTGGGCATCTGAATTCAAGTGTGCACAGCAGAATTAGATATTGGAATTAACTGACAGGAGTTCGAAGATTACATTATCGCAACAAACAGTGCATGCACCTACTTAATCAACTGCTACAATAACAATTAGTGTCGCTGTTTACCAAGTTTCATCCAAACGAAGCTACATGTAGAAAGAACTGTGACTTTCAAATCTTAATTGTGGAAATCTTTTAGGAAAGCGTTAGTTACAAGTTATCAATGGAAAAGTATTTGTGTGAACTTTATCACGTTAAAACGAGTATGATTCTTCAATGGCTTTTAGCACGTGCACTATGGAGTAAGAATAAAATCAATTCGCACTTCTCTTCACTGAAAAATACTTACCTTTTCACATTTTACTGCCATACAGTACTGATGTCAAATGCTCACCACATCAAAGCATTTAATTAGTTATTGTGTGTGTGTGTGTGTGTGTGTGTGTGTGTGTGTGTGTGTGTGTGTGATTTGGATTTTTAACGTACATTTAAAAACAATTCAGTCATATCGCTACGATGTCTGCAATGTAGTATTTATAGTGACGTTAAGCATTGGGCCATTATGCCGAAGACATGTAGTATGACGTCCCACCCTAACACTTACCTCTTAATGCTGACCACCAAGTAAGGCAGCTGTAAGATCCATTTGTATAAATCTTTGGCATGACTCGGCCGAGATTTGAACCCGCGACCTCCCTCATCCGAGGAAGACGCTCTAACCACGTAGGCCATAATCAGTTGATCATTACAATAACCATAACAGTTGCATCAACAACTACAACCATAACGGCAACAACAACAGAAACAAAACAACGTCGTACCATGCAACTATTGTAGTACTATCTCATTTTTGCGTATTTTCTGCTTGATTAAGATTTAGAATGTTCAAAGGACAATACAATCAAACACGTCTTCATCCAAAATAATGTAAGCACTGTATGCACTGTCCGGAATTTATTTTAACAATGGACTTGGACAACCTATCTAAATTCCTGGATTAAATGTATTCCAAATGCCGAAATGTTCTCCTGGTATTTCCCTACCTCCATTTTTTAAAATACTTCTCCCCCTCGATTCCCATTTGTGTCTCAAAATTTCAAGGGGAAATTTGGCGGTAAAGCGGGAATTTTCATCACTCAACATAGTAGCGGAAAATCTGCTATTTCTGATTCGGTTTGGCCAAATATATTTTTTATGAAACTGAATACTGTTTACTTTTTAACCTCTTGCTTTTAATACATCTTGAGGGGAGGAAGATCTAGAGATCCATCTAAAAGTGCTCATCAAACTTTTTATTGCATTAGACTTATAAATGAATGTAGTAATTATTTTATTCGGAACTGAAAACAGGTGGAGTAGCAATTATGTTCGTAACGTTGCGAGGATTATATAATGGGTCATACGTATTCGATGAATACTACTACTACTACTACTACTACTACTACTAATAATAATAATAATAATAATAATAATAATAATAATGTCGACATAGTACAGCGCCTTACCTTTAGAAGCTCTAAGCCCATTACAATATTGGATAACACATTAACACATACACAACAAGATTACAAAAGCAAACACCGTGAAATTAACCAAAAAACGAAGATGTTAGGTGTGCTTGGATGTCATGCATTAGTTGGGTTCTATTTATCATCCGGAGGTTTCTCTTCGTTACAAACAGAGATGGAGGGTTAGGACTGATACGGATAAATGGCATATCACGCAGAGGTGATCTATGGCATGCTCGTGGGACACCAATGAAGACTGTTGAATACTGTCATCAGGTCTATAAAGAATCCAGTCTACAATGTGATCATGTTTATTGGTTGTTTGGCTAATTGACTGTTTTAAGCTTAAAATGTAGATAGAATCCTCACGTTTTGATGTATATTGATTTTCAGAGAAGTCAAAGTGACAACTGAAATCTCCAAGAATAATCAGGTTTGCCACCTATCAAAGTTCCATACTACAGGAAGTTAGGAAACTACTCCAAAATGAGAGATTCAGTCAGCTTAGGGGAGGGTGCGTAAAGACAGATAAAATGGAATAACCGTTGTTCCACTTTGAGTGAGGTATAGACCAGTTCAACCGGAGGGTGTTAGGTCACACACTTTGACTCATAGCCTGCAGTTTACATTTAAGAAGAGATAAATGTAGTCCCAGGATATTAATTATAGTTCACAATTTACTATCGAGTGCCAAGGAGTTATTTAATGCAATTATGGTCCATCGTAGCATAAACGGGTCAAATGGCGAGTATAACCTAATGATGTTATGTTCAAAACAAAAAACTGTTGTAGTGCAAAACGACCAATAAAAAGTTTAACAGATCGCTACCGACGATAAAAAGGCAAACAAGGACAATAGAGAAACACACTTCAACAGAACAGCCAATGCATGACGAAACCATGCAGATGAGCACAGTCAACGAACACATGACTTGAGAACAGGTACAAAATTCCAGAGCAGCTG
>JAECUM010068369.1:0-15679 GCA_016617855.1 Megalonaias nervosa
TACTACAGTTACATAAACAGTGGTAATGTAGGCCATAGGCCAAAAAAACTGCAGTTACACAACAATATTTCAATAACGTAGAGTTCCACATTAAAAAAAACAACCCATTAACACATAGTGAACTGAAAAAAGATAATTAAAAGAAAAATATAGTACGATGGCATGGAATAACATGGTGGGAAGAAAGATTACTTATATAAGTATGTTATTAATATACTTACATATCTACATGCTGGCAATGAAATGATACATTGTGCAAATTTAGATATTACGATGCATTCATAGACCTCATAAAAGAATAACATAATTCATACAATAGGTCTTTCTTGCTAAAAGTCCATTTTATAAATCTGTTCCTAAGATCTATATAAAATGGGCAATGGAAACGAAAATATATCTTCTATTTAATAATAATAATAATAATAATAATGAGGACTTTGTATAGCGCCTAATCTTTAGAAGCTCTAAGCACTTTACAACATTTGACAACACTTAAAAAACATATATAATGATATGGTTACAAAAATAAAAACAAACACCACGAAATTAGAAACTGAAAACATGCTGTAAATATTTAAAGTAAGGATACATTATTAGGTCTTTAAGTCTGTTCTTGCAGTTGAAATAGGTGAGTTTTAAGAGCGCTCATGAATGTGATCACTGTGTCTTTGTGTCTAAGTGCAGTGGGCAATACGTTCCACGTTGCTGGGCCCTGGTATGCAAAAGAGCGTTGTCCATATGATTTCATTTTCATAGTGGGAATAATGAGAATACGAATGTCAGAAGAGGAGCGTAAGTATCTTGCAGGTGTGTACACATAGGTGAGGTCAGATAGGTATGTTGGGCTGGAGCCTGTCAGTGAAACGTAGCACAGAGACAAATTTTGTATTTAATTCTGGATCGTATGGATAGCCAGTGTAGGGTACAGAGCAGGCGAGAGGCGTGCTCTGATCGTAGTACTCTAAGGATGATCCGAGCTGTGTTTTGAACTTTTTGAAGTTTCTGGAGTAGATATTGAGACGAACCAGACAGAACTGAGTTACAATAGTCCAGTCTTGAAAGTACTAAGGAACACACAAGTGTTTTAGTGGCATCAACTGAAAGATACTTGCGAATGGAGCTGATGCGTCTCAGCTGAAGATATGCAGCCTTGCATATGTTCATGACATGTTGGTGCAATGAGAGAGTACTGTCAAGAGTAACACCGAGGTTTCGTACTGACAGTGTGAATTTAATGTTGGTGGTGCTGATATTTATTGTCTGAGGTAAAGAATGTGAATGAGGAAGTCTTTGTGTTGTAATCAGGATGGCTTCAGTTTTATCATCATTCATTTGCAGCTTGTTACATGTCATCCATGATTTTACATCGGAAATGCACCTGTCTACGCCTTGGATGGTAGCTTCAACTTCAGTTGGATGGCTAGATTTGTATATTTGGGTGTCATCAGCATACAGTTGGTGAGACACTGAATGATGATCTATGACACTTGAGAGTGGCTGAGTGTATAGAATGAAGAGAACAGGTCCAAGAACAGACCCCTGTGGAACACCACAGCATAGTTCAACTGGGCTGGAGTGTTTTCCATTTGCGGACACAATTTGTGTCCTGTTGACCAAGTAGGACTTGAACCATAGTAAGGCCGTATCATGAATGCCAAATACATGCTGGAGACGGTGAAGTAATATATCATGGTCTATAGTGTCAAATGCTGCAGACAAGTCAAGGAGAGTGAGGACTGTAATCTTTCCGCCATTCAAAGCAGAGAGAAGGTCATTGACTACTTTCAGAAGAGTAGTTTCAGTACTGTGGCAAGGGCGATATGCAGACTGTACATTGCTAAAAAGACTGTTTGAATTCAGATGAGATACAAGTTGGGATAGAACAACTTTTTCTAAGATTTTTTGACATGAATGGGAGATTAGAAACTGGGCGGTAGTTCTTTAAATCATTATGGTCGAGTGTTGGTTTCTTCAGCAGAGGTTTTACAATGGCAGTTTTGTAAAATGATGGGAATTCCCCAGATGAGAGAGAGGTATTAATAACATCAGTTAGTGAAGGTAATATTGGATCCAAGCACTCTAGCAGCAGTGACGTCGGAATCGGATCAAGTCCACATGACTTTGGTGCACTCTTCATCACGATTGTACGTACTAAATCCATAGAGACAGGTTTAAATACTGCTAACGGTTGCCGCTGAAATTCTGTATCGCAACTGTATGGTGACGACGAGTCAACTGAAATTGTGTTGTCAAGTTTATCTCTGATGGTTTGTACTTTGTCACGGAAGAAATTTGCAAACAGGTCCGGAAGGTCGACTGGAGAGAAGGTAGCTGGAAGTGGTGTACATTTGTTCCTTGACATTAGCTTGTTAGTAATCTCAAATAGCTCTGTGCAGCTGGAACTTTCCTTGATCTTAGTACTGTAGTGGGCTGATTTCGCTGCATGGACAATGTTTGTGACATTTTTCTTAGCGGCATAATAGATCTGCTTATGAATAGTGAGTCTGGTGGAAAGCGAAAGCCTCTCAGCTTTACGGCGGTCTCTTTTAGCAGTGCGAAGCTGGTCCCTAACACTGCTATACCACGGAGAACACTTCTGAATTGCTACTCTGCACTTGGTTGCTGGGGCATGTTTGTCGAGCAATGAACGCAGGCAGTTATCAAGTTGTTCTGCTGTAGGAGGTAAGCTAGTTGTTAGGTTTGCTTGGATGTCATGCATTAGTTTGGTTCTGTTTATCATACGTAGGTTTCTCTTAGTAGCGAATAAAGGTGGAGGGTTAGGGACTGATACGTCAAGATGGCATATAATGCAGAGGTGATCTGATGAAAGTTCGTGGGACACCAGGGAGGACTGTAGAATATTATCATCAGGTCTATAAAGAATCCAGTCTAAAATGTGACCATGTTTATGGGTGGGTTGGCTAACTGACTGTTTGAGGTTGAAAACGTGAATGGAATCTAGGAGTTTTGATGTGCATGGGTTTCCAGGACAGTCAAAGGGAAAGTTGAAATCTCCAAGAATAATCTTGGCTTGTGTCACATAACATTCGTATACGTTGATTACAATGGTTGCCATCATGCCGTCCTTTTCCAAGATCTTGATAATGGTCGGGACATGGAGAATGCATTTAATAGACGGGTAATTAAATCGACATTCATAAAACTGATCACGAAGAGTGTCATAAAGAGAAAGTGTAATAACATTTTTACTATAGTGTATAAGACTGAACATAACAGGTATCATAAAGAGAAAGTCTGACGGCATTTTATTCTGTAGTGATATCATTTATGTGAATTGTTTACAGCTGAATTAAAACACCTTGAACTGAATGCTCTTTAAAAAGGTGCCTAGAGTTGATTCAAAACACGTTCTCAATTCTTACGTCATCTGCGCATCAAATTTAACCAAATTCATATCGGAATAGCATGCCTTTAACTTTCGCAACCCATGTAGCATAATCTAACTCGTCCAGTTTTTCATTATAAGGTGCCTATTACATCGATTATTATCCAGTCTAAGCATTCTAATCCAGTATGTAATATATTTCCTTGGTCATCGATTATTATCCATTCTACCGTTCCTATGGCCTAAGTGGTTAGATAATCCGCCTAGGATGCTAGAGGTCGCGGGTTCGAACACTGGCCGAAAAATATCAAAGACATATAAAACTGGTACTTGCAGATGCTTCGCTTGGCGCTCAGCATTAAGAGGTTAGTACCGTTAAGTGTTTCGACTGGTTGCCCTGATCTCAGGATAATGTGACTGGGTGGGACACGATGCTACTTGTCTGCGGCATGATGCCTCAGTGCTAGATATCACTATAAACTGTCACACCGTAGACATCGTAGCGATATGACTGACAAATAGTTTAAGCACTTTAAAAATCCAAATCACACACACACACACACACACACACACACACACACACACACACACACACACGTTATCCATTCTAATCAATATAATTCAATACCTAATAGATTTCCTTTGACATCGATTATTATCCATTCTAATCAATCTAATCCAGTACGTAATATATTTACAATAATAAGAATTAACCGCTGTTGGATAAAACAACTGAGGAAGATACCGTTCAGCATATTTTTCTGAATACTTTGACTTGCTGCAAAAAAATCGCGAAAGTAGATGTTTAAAGAGTTTAAGTGATGACCACAAATAAGCAAATATCCCCATACAATCCCTACAGAAGGATTGCATGTACTTTCATAAACACTCTCCTACATATCTGATTACATTCACTAATTGTGTTTGGATCGTATTCGCGTCAGGGATATGTCGGTTCCGAAGCAAATATTTCATATATATGTTTAAAAGGGAAAAATGTAATCTCCTTTGCTAAGTTTCAGTTTTTCATTAATTATTGATTTTGACAACCTCAAATTATTATCAGAATTTTCGTTAGAATAACGACATATGTTTTAAACGTTTGATATAAAACGCCTTTGGGACCTTTTTTAAATTAATAGTGTTACCTTTTGATCTGGTTTGAATTAAAAGTGTTACTTATTGAACTTTTCGAAGGATGCTTTCTTACTTAACTGCTTTTACCCTTTCTTAATTTAGATTGAAGGTTGTTTTATTAGCACAGAGTCCTAATGATCAATTACATGATTACATAACATTCTTTAAATAGTTCATTTTGGGATCTATTTTGGGGGTCATTAAAAAAAATGCACCTGAAATGATTCAACAAAAAGACCTATTGTAATTAACGAATCACCCGAGCCAAGATAAGTTCTATCACGTTTTTAGCTAGGTTGCAGGATGTTGGATTTGTATTGCACTTACACTGTCGTGTCATACATACACGTGCATACAAATTTGCATTCTTCGTTTAAACCTATTTTAATGTCTCGTTTTTATTTACTTATGTACTACCACTTGATTTAAGTAGAAAGACGTTTGTCGAATATCCGTGTTTGACAGGTCATCTGAGGAGATTTCAACCCTTTAAATGAAGGCCGCTCCGGTGGCCTAGTGGTTAGAGCGTCCGCCTCGGATGCGGGAGGTCGTGGGTTCGAACCCCGCCCGAGTCATAGGAAAGACTTGTAAAAATGGTACTAACAGCTGCATCGCTAGGCGCTCAGCATTAAGAGGTTAGTGTTAGGACTGGTCGGCCTGGTGTCAGGATAATGTGACTGGGTGGGACATCATGCTACATGTCTGCGGCATAAAGCCTCAGTGATAAACATCACCGTAAAATGTCACATTGCAGACATCGTAGCGATATAACCAAAAAAATTTTTAAAGCTACGTTAAAACACACACACACACACACACACATCTTTCTTGATCATTGCTCTGCCTAAGCTTGGATTAATAAAGCTTTTCGATTAAATGAATCAGAATCGTTACTCATAACTGCTGAACGTTCAATGCATGTATCAACATTAGTTCTGCAGATACTTTATCTCGACCTTTCGTAATATTAGTTTTGAAAGTTATATGACTTTAAGACCAAGTTGTTGTTTCCCTAGATTACATACTTTTAACGACATATTTTGTGCTTAGTTTTCTTTCTTCGTTTATTGCTGCATTTTTTATGCACTGCAATCAGCATGATGAAATTCGGTTCTTACATTGTGCTATAACAGAGCTATAATAGAGCTACATTTGGAATATTTATTTTAAAAAATCCATTCTAACATTATATTTAATTTTTTTTTGGTTAATTAAATAGTGGTTTCAAATTAACATTGTGAAATGAAGGTAATTTTCTACTATTTGACTTAGTTAAAAAAAGCAGACGATATCATGTTTCTGTATTCACCCTATTCTATACCTACTCCTATATTAGCAGACAGGATGACAGTGACAACGACGCAGACATTTTGAAACTCTCTATAACCATTGTGTTGAACTTGTCACCTGTTTCAACAGCTAAACGCCGTGACCCGCGCGGAATCAGCACACGCGGTAATTTTACATCTATTTTAATCATCAGGTCTAAACTACTACGACTATTTTAGTAAATTATGATATCCCATACGAAATAGGATACTATTTTGGGCAAATTTTGACATCACGAATGTTATTATACTCGAAGTCGCGCAGATTTTCCATACTATGTAAACAGCAGCTGTGAAGTAAAGCTTCCACGTGACACACTTATTGAACTTACTTTGTTAATTAACAGCCTCTTCCTCTAAATTACGCGAATGCTTACATATTTAATTAGGCGCAAATAAAATCGTTCTGTACTGAACGTTCTTAGTTATCGTAACAGAAGGCTTGCATACCTGAACAATAACGCTGATTTACAGGACCTGATCAGGTTTCATGTGCTTTTGCAATTTAAAAACGGTCTCGCAATAATTGGAACATTTCCTGTTAAGGAAGTAATTATTCTCTAAAGAGGAGATTATATGATGAATGCTATGATTACTCATCTCAATTACACCTGATACAATGTCACGTGCTACTGATTCTTAATTACCAATTTTCGCAAGAGCAAACCAGCACACACTTGTTATTTTTTATTTTTTCTCAATAACCGTTTTATCTCTTCCATGCTTCCTGTTGACTGATAAGCAGCTTACAGAACGAAGATATGAACTTCATATTAGAGATATTTTAATTGTTTCTTGTAAAATAAAACCATAATAAAAATTTATGCAGGTGAAAAGAACTTAAAATGAAAGAATCTTTCGAGTGAACAGTGGCAGAAACAAGCTTGTCACTAGAAGATGCACATAAGCGATTAAGTAGATATTATATTTATCGAAGTAAACAACCATACAATCAAATAAATAAGTGTATGCAGCTAAAATGATGTGTAAAAAAAATATACATAAAGGTTACAAAACTAATATGAAAAATATCAATCAATATGAAAAGTATTAATTGGAAATATTAATAACGAATGTCGAGATAATTGAAATATTTTTTATATTAAAGTATATGTGGAGCACAGGCAGTGATTGCTAAATGTGTATTGATCAAATGGTTTTCTGTATAGATTCTGTCCTACCAATTCGCAATGACGATCCAGTTAATTTATGACACATCTTTTCTATTTCTCCTCACATCGTGTCATGTATATTCAGTTTATATCGTGTTCCCGACTTTTGTCATGATCGTGATTGATTGTTGTGAATAGAGTAATACCTATCCGACTTTTTTTTTATAATTTTAAGTTGTAACAAAATGTTTACTAGAATTTGAATTCAAGAGTTAGTGAAATTATCCATTGGAAATTTTTGTTTTCCAGAACAATCTATTGCCACATAGGGCTAGTGGGGATATGTGAAAAGGGGGCTTGGTAAACAGTTATTTTTTTCCTGATTTATGATCACTTTCTGGAATCATGTATAGTTGTGTTCAGATATAATTTGAGAGGAATTTTTTATTTAAATTATTCATTGGAATTACAAAGTACTCATTGACTTTTTGGACTAAAACACTACTTGTCGGAGTATTGAGAACTCATTCAAAGACATTCTTGATTGTATCATTGTGGTACATCAGGACATTCAAGACTAATGGAATTAATTCGGAACATTCCACACTTTTGGACTTGCAATAGTGATAGGACATTTACGATTATTTGGGATTTAATTCACAATACTGTAAGTTTCTTCAGTTTTCACTGTAAATTATTTGTTAGTTTTACTAAACTTGAATGGTTTCACTTCTTTCTGTTACATAGTTTAAGACCTAGATTCGTAATAGCCATTGTTGTGCTTACGTACCGTGAGACTCTAAAACATGCATGCATAATTTTCTCCACGCGAAACTCTAAAACATACATGCATAATTTTCTCCACGAACGAATTTTCCACATCAAAGAGAAAAGGGATATCTTTGAAAGACAACAATGCTTCATTTGTAGTTCTGGTTCGGAACATCCGAAGTTGTTCACCGGTAGATTGGCAACTATGGGAAAATATTGCACGTTTTTCACGACATTACATCTAAATAACTATAGCCCATTACATTCTTGAGGAATATGTGACGCTAAAGTGTGCAACAGCTGTCTGAAGTCACAAATGAAACACGTAATGCGTGCTTGTGTCAAACTAGACTTTTTTAATAATAGGGTGATACCTCTTTTAGTCTCCTACACCCGACGCATTAAAATAATTTTCGACGAAAATTGTCCCTCTTATGTATGACATTTCACAATTTATACTGTGAAATAATTAAATGTGTACGTATTTTGTGATTCCTTTAACAACAGCCCAACTTTGCAAAACATGCTAAGTCGTCATAATAACATTACTATAATATTCACAAGAATGAGGCATGTGTTCATGAAAAGACTCATTTGAGGCAGCTGATGGTTTCACGTCCCTGCTTTTTACTCATGGTACTGCTCGCAAAATTTTCTATGCAACACCGGCTCAGTATGCCTGCACGGTATTTTTTTTTTTGTACTACATGTCAAATGTCTCTCATTTTGAAAACTACAAAGCTAACAAAAAGAACCAAGCTCAGTTAAAACTATACTTACATTCTGTACAAACGCTTTAATTAAAAAGTAACTTTTTCTACAGACTCATGTGCTAGTACCAATGCGCAAATAGATTACGATCATTTCAATGATTGTCGATTTCCTGTCTCAGCACTGAAAAGCCAGAGGCGGGCAGATCACAAAAAGCGTGTGACAGATAAACACTACATCGCACTGGAAGGTATTGTTCAAGTTCATATTTGAACTTTGAGAACAAAACCTTGTAGTTTATTGAAGATTTGTTGAAGATTGGTACAACACATTGGACAAACAGTGGTATTCATGTCAATGTGAGGCCAGTTAACTTTCCCACGAATAAACGAACACTCCGATACAAATTAGACCCGTTTTTCAGTGATGGATTTATTCGATTCAGGCATTAGCATGTAGTTCGAAGTATTTTCCTTTCAAATGTTGACGTTATCTATTTAGAACATAATTTGACAACCCAACAAATAGACGTTTCAGCGAGGATATTTAACACTATAAAGATTCACTTTGGTTCGGTTGAAGTAGACTATACACCCTTTTGACATGCGTTTTATGGCAATAAACGCTGAAGGGCAGAATAGACAGTGTGCCAGTCATTCCAATGAGCTAGATCACGATTAATACAAATTTTCATTAAATTGTGCTAAAATACATATCACAGGATGACAAACCTCAACAGTAGATCAAAACTTACAATTGCAAATTAACATGACTTTTCCTTAGTGATTTGAAATTCAGCATTTGCATTTCCAAAAAGATATATATATATATATATATATATATATATATATATATATATATATATACATATATATGTGTGTGTGTGTGTGTGTGTGTGTGTGTGTGTGTGTGTGCATACATACATACAGGGCCGATAAGGGGGGGGGGCAACCGGCGATATATTCCCGGGGCCCAGGCCCGTAAAGGGGCCTGGGGCGAACAACACTTTTTAATTTTATAAAAGAACAACTTTTTAATTTTATCAAAGAAAAATTTTGTTTGAACAAGAACTAGGAGAAGCCCGGGTGTTTCTTACCCCAGGGCCGGTGATCGCTCTCTTCGGCCCTGCATACATACATAGATACATACATTCATACATACATACACACACATACGTACGTACGTACGTACGTGCGTGCATACATACATACGAAAAAGACGGCACTCCATGTTTTAAAATCAGTGAGAAAGTCATTTGGCACACAGTCCATATAAAACTTCATTCATAATGTGTTATATATTTATAATGAAAACACTGATATGTAATTTGTAATAAGAACCCTGTCAGGATAATTCTAAAACCCCATCAGCTAATTGTTCACGTCACGTGTATTTTGGCATTGCGCTTTGGTCAAGTGAATTAGCAAGCTGTCGCAATGTTTAGATCATGCTCATCAAGACGTGGGTTTCTAACGAATTAAAGCAAAGCCAGGTGTGAAACAAGATTGGCTCTCTCACACTCAACATTCGTTGTATAATTTCTTACGTGTTGTGCACGTGTCCTATATTGACCCAGATTCCATACAGAGAGTTCGTGCATATACATCTGTCATATAATAGCTTTCATTTGTACTCGGCCTAAACTGACAAGTTTCGTCTTAATCTCAGTACTGAATTAGTTATGTCTTTATTTTGTGATGTATTCTCACTAATTAGTTAAATGCGCCTGAAAAAGAAGGAAGAAACAAAACACAAAGAACATCACATTTTACATATTGATATCCTGTGACGGATGAATATAAGCATATTTTAGCTAAAACATTGTTTTGAAAATCATCACAAAATGCAAAATATATAGAATAAATAAAGAAAATTAGTTTGAGGGGTTATCGTTCTGAACGATAGAAGCAATTACGTAAATAGCAATCTTACAACTTCAGTTTTTTTTAAACTTCCAAAGCTTTTATAATTTTTGATCAGAGGTTGAGTTAAACATCCGTCTTTTACCTGAGTCAGACCACAGGTGTTGCACTCATACATGATACTGAAATTAATCGAATCCATGAAAATATTACAATATTACGTAGTGTAAAGATTGCAGTTTTTATGTATCCTCATATAACAAAGAGACAAGGTTAGTAATCCAGAAATTCTCAACTTGCACTTCATTTCTTCATGGTATTCGTGATTACGGTGACACCTTTCAATAATCTTAATATCGTTTTATTGTTGAGATAGTTTCCGTTTCAACGACTTTTTACGCAGTTTTGTGTGTTGCACCTATGAGAAATTGCGAGCGAGTGAATGTCTGGTCGGACAGGATTGGGCTTATCCACGGTCAACGGTATTTATAGCACTGTGAAACAATACTGATATATTACCATGTCAAAAGAAAGATGTACGCATATCATTTCTTTAAGGAATGTCAAAAGCCTGGCATATTTTTTGGTCTGGTTGGAAAGGGTTAATCCTCGCTCCGGGTCAGCAGTATTTTTAAGGGTGTGAACCTGTCTTGATGTACGTTGACGCCCAAACAAATAAAAGGTGTAATCGGGTATTTCTATTAATACGTAATTCTTTTTCAGACCCCCCAAAAAGTCGCTGCCTTGCATACAAAATAAGTATTTTGACTTTATCCCCAGATTTTCTCAATTGGTTTCTTTAATGTGGTGTTTAACGGCATTTTTTCGGCACATGATAGATTATACATGGCGGCCAGTATATATGGTGGAGGAATAAGGTGGGAAGACTCGGGCAAGAATTCCCAACCCACAAGAACAGCTAACAAGCTTTCTCACACAGCCACTTTCAATGATCTGTGACTGGAACCCACGTGGACAGAGGAGCACAAATTTGCATGATGAACGTCGTTGTAATCAAACCTCATTTTCAAGGACACATAACAAAGGGAAGATGTCAAACAATTACTTCATACCTCACAATTAATTGTTTTGGCAAAAATCTTCCTGGCATGGGGTCCGACATCTTGCAAAACGCAGTTTGCGGTAAATTTGAATTCATTTAATTACTCCGTCACTAAGTGCTGATATGTTTATATTGCTAAACCCTTGGATTGTTTTTAGTTCAGAGAAAGTCAATATTGCAGTTAATTTTAGTGTACATTTTTGAAAATAATATTCTACGGCAGACAATCTGTTCAAAATTTCAGTTTTATACGAATGACGAAATAGATATGTTCCGTCTATAAATCATTGTTTATTACCTATCATAGTTTCAATCAGGATTCCCTTAGAAAATTATTTATTTAAATTTACATACCTTTCAAACATTGAAAATAAATTTTTAAGTCTAATTAGTCATATTTAATCGAGTTTGATGTACACTTGTTTTGTCAGGTGAGGTACTCCCTCCCCCCTCCCCCCGCCCCGAAATAAAGGAATACGAAATCGGAAGTAGAAAACATGAAACGGAGGTGTGTAAACCTATCTGCTATGCGGAAGAAACACATTTTCAATGGAACCCGTGTCAAGCAGGTACTTTCAAAAACCAAGCAAGAAAAACTTTAAAGACAACTCATTTCATTGATGAACGACAAAAATGTTTCTGTGGATTTAACGCCATTTGAAGCACATGATAGGCTATATATGGTGGCCAGTATAAATGGTGGAGTAAGGACCAGGGAAAACCCCAGTAAGAACCACCGACACATGGGAAGGTACTGGCAGGCTTTCTCACATTGGCCAAGCCCGAGTCTTAAACCCATGCGAACAGAGATGCAATGGTAGTGATCCGTAAAGGCTAGCAGTTTAGACCATTCGGCCACCTAGAGCCCCAGGACAAGAATGAAAGTGGGATAAGAAAAGTGACACTAAATACCTGAAAAAATACCTAGAAAATGATATAAACACATGTATGAAACAATGTGCAATGGACTCCAAATTTTGCAATATCAAAAGCTGGATAGTCCCAGCCTAACACGGTCGCGATGAGCACGGTTGTGGAAGGAGCGCACTTTGCTCACGTGTGCAGGGGATAAACCTGGTTAGCCTACTGTTTACGTTGTAATACACCAGCTTTAGACAGAAAGAATTTTCCATTGTATTTGCTTTGGCTTCCATTCATTGTTCCGTATAGTTTATATTATTTATAACTTCACACATCCGTTCAGTTGCCTACAGCGGGGTCCACACGGCTCACTCAAGGCGCTTTGAAAATAAACGTGAAACCATTATTGACAGTTTTGGATGGTAATTGTCGAGATCAGGTTTCATGTGAAATACCTTTTTATATATTTATGTAATATCGCCACGTTTATTCTTATTTCTCCTAATTTTTGCATTGCTGATTATTGTATTGTAGAGATGTCCACATAGTTGGCTGTTTTGGTCTTATTACGCGCTACAAATCGTCAACCCAAATTTACGTGAATGTTTGTGCTTCCCTGCGTGCACTTCTGTACAATAATGACAAAGCATAAGAACGTAAAATGGTCATTTTTTTATGAACGTTTACAGTATGATTACTTTTCTATGTCAGAATGTATCAGTGATTCTTGTGTTTGCTAATGACGATGAAACAGACGTTCTGGACCTTCCTTGTCTCGATATAGCTGAGGTTGTCGATTTCTTATCACAGCTGGACTTCGTACATTATCACTATATGCCTTCTAATGTCGACGGCATTCCTCTCTATTTACAAGTAGAAATATGTAAAATTTAGTGATCAAATTCTGATGCCCTTTGCTCGAATTAGATGATACGTTTGGTATCTTCTGTTTGCAAGTTTTCTTGTTTGGTCGCATCTTATTTTACTTTTCCAGGCAACGGCAATTCTGAAAATGAGAGTTATGGATGTGTAACTTGATGCGTGACTCCAGCCGCTAAAGCTCTATTCATAAAATTTATTCAATGGATGTCCCAGATTTTGTAAGGTGAGAATATGGCGAAAGCGGGCGTCGTGGCGAAATCAAAGATAACATCTTAACATGCAAATTAACAATGAAAGAAGTTGTAAATAATGTTATGAAACATCCCATTGCAGTTAAATTTTGAAATTCTCAAATTTCGAATGCTTAAGGTTAATTTAATTGATTAAATTTTATCTAAGCACGAGCTACTTGCTAGGAAAGATCTTGTTTAAAAAAAAAATTGTTAAGGTTAAGAAGTGTGGCTTCTAGAATGTAATGGGAAGTTTTGAGTTTTGAACTTTATACATTTTCTCTTTCATCTGATAAGTATATCAAGATAACACTTTTTCGGAAAAGCTATCAATGTGTGTATAATTAATAATACTTCAACGATTTTTTTTTTTCTCAGAAGGAACGACATATTTGAAACTTAAATTTCAAAACTTGTTCACTTTTAAAACATGCGTTTAAACAAATATTCCGTTTTCATCTCAAATATATTCGTATTCATGTAGCTTGGTAAATATTTTAGTGAAGAATATCAGGGATTTTTGTTTTGACCAAGCATTGTGTTTTCATGTAACATCTATTTAAGTTTATAGCCGAAGTAAATTGTTGTGTCAGTACCATGCATAAAATGTAAAATCATTGCCACTTTAAAAGCTAACATACCTATGAATGTATTAATTATAAAGGTGCATTTCAGGACGCCACTGTTTCACAAGTCCATGTGATGTTTTAATTTGTACAAAAGATGGCATTACCTTTTTCCCCCATATATGCGAAGTTAGTGAGTCCATTTTCACTGTGCATCTGGTTAATTGATTAAACTGTTCACTCGTGCCAGTCTTTGCATTTCTTTTTTTTTTTTTTTTTTTTTTGGTGGTAATCGAAAAGAGACATACCTGTCCATAGATAACTACAGGTAAGTAAAGGTATATGTACCATCTGTTGCATACCTGTCTAAAGTTAAGTAAAAATGTCTATACTACCTGTGTTATCGCGACATCGGCGACGAAAGGTCATGGGAAAATACGCGATCTTTTCTGGTATTGTCATTTTATTCCCTCCAAAATAAATAAATCTTATATTTTTTTCTGGATTGATATTGAAAGCTTCTCGTATCATCTTTTGTCGTCACGGGTATTTTTTTTTTTTGCCTGTAAAGTTAGCATTCGATGCTTTTTTTTTTGCTCTTGGGAACGTTTAAAAGTAATAGTAGTCATTGAATTGCACTTTGATGGAACAGTCAATTTAATAAACGAGCTAAAATAATACAAAAGAAGAGTTTTTGTTGTATTTATTCCACAACTGTCAACCAAAACTGTCTGAAAGATAATAGTTGTATCTTTAGTAAAAATGTTGACCTAGGTTTTATTATAAGGTTGAACAGAAAACGGTGCTTATTACGCACTGTTAACCAAATTTAAGTGAATCATGTAATGATACTTTTGAATGTCTTTGTATGCTTTTGAGTGGGCAGATATAGCAATCACATGGCAGGTTTTAGATAACCATTCCGGTTGGTCCTTTTGCGTTAATAAAAACGGACAACTGCACTTTGATAATCAACATTTTTTTCCTCATGAATATAACGTGTGTTGTTATTACATAATGCTTAGCAGAAATTACAAAATTAGAAAAAACAGTCTAAAAACCTGCAAATATTTGTCAGGATCTTACGTAACCTGTCTTCAGTAATTGTTTTTATTTATAAGCATTAATCCTGGAAGTGTCAAAATGAGGTATATATGTTTGTCTTTCATCATGAAAACAAGAAAATGACAGAAGATAGTGATACTCATCCCCTATTTTTTTGAGACTGTCATAATGTGCAATATTTTCGTTACAGGGAACATTAGCCTGCTTACCTGTTTCAAGGGGAAACCTGTGATTTCTAGTTCTAAACTTAATTAAGTGTTTAGATATATTTGATGGTAATAAAAAGAAATCTTTTCCAAATTCAAACTTGTTTTAAATACGCTGTAATTAAGACCTTTAGATGACGCATTGATGTTAGCTGCCCAAGTTTGCATGTATTGATCTTTTAGGTAATATATACAGATCATCGCATCGTTGGTCATCATGAGGGTTATTATTTGTTTGTAAATTTAGCACTGAATGCTTTTTGTTTTATATATTATTTTTTTTAATTATGGTTTAATCGAGCAGCCATTTTACTAAACAACATTGACACACTACGATTTTTTCGTGTTGATCACAACACTTTCAAGCTGAGCTGTCTGGATGAGTTTTGTTTTTACTCCATCTATTCACTTTTTAATCGCGATTTCATCAAGACGGAACATCAAGTATATATTTCAGTCAATGGCAAACGAGAATCGTTGTTCACATCGAGCTACAAATATCTTTCCTATATCATATACAGAAAAGAAATCCATCGATC
>JAECUM010068370.1:0-20208 GCA_016617855.1 Megalonaias nervosa
CACCAAGCGTTCATATTATCACGATCAGGATGAATAAACAGGATTGTTACAAGGTTGTTCCAATGGGACTTGTAAAGAAAGGTGTGTGTGTGTGTGTGTGTGTGTGTGTGTGTGTGTGTGTGTGTTGGATTTGTAACGTAGCTTTAACAATTGTTCAGTCATATCGCTATGATGTCTGCAGTGTAACCGTTTATAGTGATGAATAGCACTGAGGAATGATGCCGGAGACATGTAGCATCATGTCCCACCAAGTTGCATTATCATGGCACCAGGCCGACCAGTCCTAATACTAACCTCTTAATGCTGAGTGCCAAGAGAGGCAGCTGCTAGTACCATTTTTATGAATCTTTGGTATGGCTCGGCTGGGGTTAGAATTCGTGACGTCCCACTTCCGAGGCGGGGGAAAATGGAAAAAGAACTGTTGACTCGTGTAGTGGTCAACCTGAGCATTTATTATCTAAAGCACTAATATAACGAGCATGTAAAACATGTACACACGTTGACATGAATTGCTGTTTAGACTCATTAGTTTGCAACCCAAACATTGATAAGTAACCAATGCATTAGAATCTGAATTGTTATGCAAAGACCTTAATCCTGGATTGACCTTATATGTACACAAAATGAAATGATACAGGCTTGTAAGTCTGACTAAATTAAATTACAGTATGACATAGATTATAAAATAATACAATGGTAAATCATTGAAAGTCATAAAAGACAATTTAACTACTTGCTTGAAGGGTACAGAATAAATCCATATAAAATTTAACAAATGTTCACATTCGGTTTACAAACAAAATGCTCAAGGTTACTGCCACCCTTTATATATATATATATATATATATATATATATATATATATATATATATATATATATATATATATATATATATATATATATATATATATAAGAGAGAGAGATATAAACCAACAATCTTCAAAAGAATAAACACCTGAATACAACAAATGAAACATTACACATACTACTCATATCTAGTTTGATCAACAACCTTCTCAACTGAACGGCAAACCTGTCACGTGACCATGATTCGCGCCATGTTAGGGAATCGCAACAAAAGCAAAATCTCATTCGTCGGGTAATTCCACTAGATCAAGCTGTATCTACTTTCATTTAAAATTATGACTGATCATGACTAATAACATAACAGACGATGTACTGAAGGTAGCACTCTTGTACATCATGACCTTATACAGGATCACTCGGATGTCGAGTTTACACTCGGATTTCGTACAAAGGTAACCTATAGAAACATGTCGAAATAACAAAATTCCAATCCTACCAATTTATCAGTTTATATTTACGCAGAAGAGTAATTATACATAAACATAGCATTATCCTTACCTGTTGGGAAAATGGGAAAAGTCAGAACTGCCAACTGCAGAGGTCACATAGAGTATTTATTGTCCAACACAGTAATCTAAGGAACTCTCTGTGACACCTTGTCTTCAGTGCAAATGTCAGATTCATTTGACCTATTCTAAATATAAAGGAGGCGCGCGATGGATAGAATGAAAACGTTTATTAAAAAAATGCACAATGGATAAAGAAAAGAAATGAGGGACTCCTCGGACAAATAACAACTTGTCACAGGATATCATAATAAAAGTAAATTTTTTTGTTGTCAACTAAAGTACAAAGACTGGAGTTTGTGAAATTAATAACAATGAATCGAACCCTTTATTATCCCAAAGTAGAATCCCATGCATTGACTTGGAATCCATAATATCGGTCGTGGAATTCTTACTATCCGATGTAGAAACTGTTTACTCTACATAACTTCCTGGGATGAGCGAACATTCTATCTCTCCTTACACTTCAGAATACCGTAAACAAGTTCACAGCTGACACTTAACGGCTAATTGTTCAGGTCATGAACTTGTATTCAACACAACAACGTCGTATTTTACCTCTTCCCATAGACAAGCAATATAGTATAGGAACAGTCATGTATTTCTCCAAAAGACTAGTTACCATTAATGATTGATAGATAACATAGTCTGCTCTCACTTAATGACAATTAAGAACCATACAGTGTGAACTATTAACCACTATCTTGACTAATGTCGAACACATGCACACGTACGGCTGACAACAAATAGCCGGTTAATACAACCGATTCATAGGCTAAAGAAATTCACATCTTAGTTAAAAATAAATAAATCGAACAAAATTCACTTCTTGGATTGACAGTTTTTTCTCCTAGAGATCTTCGCATTCAAATGAGTATCAATACATCGCTAAAGATGTTGGTGGCTTACTGGTAAGTCATACATGCAGACTCAGTAGGATTATGGTCAAATCGTCCAAAGCAACACATTCCCAATGTTATTATCCAAGCATGCATTTCTGTTTATAAGAACAATAGATGGATCAAGCTGAAAATGGATGTGGATTTCTGTCTTAAAAGGATTTCACTTGAAGAGGTCTGGAATTGCACTTTACGACGGTAATTCAGCTTTATGCAATATAAAGGATTATAATCATTTTTAGTAATTACTTAAAGCAAATGGGTTAACTCAAAATGTGTTTTAAGCGATACAGCGAAATCAAAATTGGGCTGGAGGTAAATCCTTTTCTTTAATAAAAAAAGTAAAGCAAAGTCCTACCTCCTGTCATCCTGGCATTGTGGGCCGTGATAGGTTTGTGTTTGAGCTCTGTGCTATCAGCTCTTTTCCTTCCAACCTATCTCTCCAAAACTTCGTCTGCAAACACATTTGATGTACAAGACAAATATTTTCTAATATTTACAAATTTTCACAGAATTATCTTAGTATTTTTATGCATCGGTAAGTTTCTATTAACATATAAATAAATGCTTGTTTTGTTTTTGTTGTTTTGTTTTTGTTTTTTGGGGGTTTTTCCGTAATTTCCTGGCAAATTTCACAAGTAATCAGTTAAGAAACATCTCAAATTGAAGTAAATCTTAGCTGAAATTTTCAATTGCAACATGAAAGTGGAGCATTTACTCATTGTATCAAATTTGAAACAAAAAAGAATGAGAATAATATTATTTCTACCAATTTTGCATCTGAAATATCAATAATTGCAACTAACAAATAATCTTGGGTGTTTTCAAAAAGTTGTGTTCCTTGCTTAGGTAGAAACGAAAAACGCTACAGCGGAATTATAAATGTTGAAATGAAATACCGGCAACATGTAGCAGTGTCTGTCGTCAGTAAGAACATAGTTCTTTTTTATATAACAGAAGAGTTGTTTCTAGTGCTAAACGTAATATTTTGCTTTGTAAAGAGGATCGATGGTTACAAATTAACTACTTCAGCAAACCTACAGTCATTGAAACACGATGGCACTAGAATCGAACAAAACAAACACGACATACACGCCAAATATGGATGCTATGATCAAAGGCTTTCTAAGTCTTCCGTAAATTGACAAGTCAGCATTTCATGTTAAGGTAAAACGTTCATGATGCGATTTGCACGTAAGCGTTCGTACAATATTTTCCTTCTGATAGTATGATTAGGACGCAGGTTCCTTGACATTATGTGGAAAAATAATGTTGAACAATTTTCTTCATTCAAGATATTTAACGCAAATAAGTGTAATAAATTATGAAAAAAGGCAGAATGAAGAAGCTAAAAGTAAATAACACTGGCTGTATTAACGGCCTGATTAACAGTTCCTTAATTATAGTATTATGTATATCTATATGATGTGGTTGACCTTGGTTATTAATTAAGGGTACAGGATTACTTGACTACTAACACAATGTTTGTCTAATTATATTTTAAAACAAAATGTTTATAATACTAATCTATGATTTTTGATTATATAATAAGATAAATATTATACGGTTACGTGGCATTCTGACCTTGGAAATTTTAAGAAGGGATCTTGTTTATGAATTTAATGGGAAATTGCTTTAAGATGACAGAATATTTCCAGAAAAAGGTTATTGTGACATACATAGGTCAGGTGGAGAGGTATATTAAGTTGTTGACTTCGTGATTAAGCATTCCATCTCTTGCATACTGGTCTTAGTGGAGTCAAGCTGTATTAAATTGAGAGGATTTAATTTATTTATTTAAATTCTTCATTGAAAGTAACAAGTGGTCTTCATCTCTAGGACTAAATTGTTCTCTTGGAATTAGTATGAATTCATTCAAGCGCATTTTGGACTATACCATTTTGATACATCAAGACAGCACATCAACACTAATTAAGACTACTGGCCTTAGGTATATACTTTGGCAAAAATGAGGAGATAGAAAACCTACAAAACCTTGAAAATAAAGTAAATAAAAATATTGAAATCTGGGCACAAACGCCATTCTGTATTATGGAACGTGCGCAAGTTGCAAAAACTTACTTTTATTCCAACATAAACTACATTTTAAAATCTTTAGACCTGCATTATAAAGTGTTAAATAATATGGATAAAGAAATAATAAACTATATTTGGAATTTCAAATTACACTATGTTGAAAAAGAAACATTATATTGTGACAATCAAAGAGGAGGCTTAGCTCTACCAAATTTAAAATGGATGCAAGAAGCCATATTTTAAACAGATTTTTAAAAATTAAAGCTTCCCCGGATATGCCGTGGGAAGCTATCTATATTTACTGGTTTGGGTCTATTAACAGAAATAGAGTTGACATTTAAAGAAACAACTCGTTAACCAAAAAACTGTTTGTGGACAAAAAATTTAAATATGTAAAAGATTTGGTTTTTTAATTCAGGGATAATAAAGAAATTTGGGAAGGGGATAAAAACACATACAAACTAATAAGGGATTTTTATACCAAGAATCAAAGATGTAAAGTAGAAAGGGAAAACTGGGGGGTAGATTGGAACATTTCTTGGACAAATTGGGCAAACATAAAATCATTAAAAATTCAAAGTATCTTTTTTAAATATCTACACAACGTTTGGCTCACTGGTGAAGTTGCAAAAAGAAAGGGTATGATTAAAATTATCCCAAAGTGTCCCCTATGCAAAGCGTACAACTTTACAAAAGCACGTCATGACAGAATGTAAAAATAAAAAAGGATAAGAGACAATATTATTGCTTATATAACTAAAAGAATTAAATATCAGCAAAATCGAATCTTATACCTGGATGTGAAATTAGACAAAAAAACTTTCTTCGAATTAATTAATTATATAATAGACACTATGAGGGAATGTGGACAGGTTATCGTTAAACGTAAATAACCTGTCCCCTTCAAAATTTCTCAATTCTTGACATTTTTGGAATTTAACCAAACTTTTACGAGCTAAATAAAAACGTATATCTCCCTGGAAACTATTTTTACTTCAAATTTTATTTTTATCGTATATCCCTCAATTTTTTTTCCTACTAATCAACCCCTTAGAACTGGAATCCTGGTACTAATATAATTAGATAAATAATTTTTCTCCTAAATTTCTAAAAAAACATTTTGTATTGGGACAGGGTATCTGCACATCGATGAAGTAGGAGACAGAAACGCCACCGGGCTATACCACAAGGCGCTACGCGAAGTGGGAAGGCCGGTGGAAGAACCTCCGAAAAAGACATGTGCGGAAAATGGATATGCAAACACAAACACAAGGGGTTTTTTTTCTTTTTTTTTCCTTTACGTAAATGGATTCCAGATATAAAAAAGGGACTAACAAAAACCTATATAAATATGCATTCTCTTTTGGACCTTTATATTTGGGTTTTAAATAGTGGAGTTTTATTGGAATAAGGCTATGTCTTGTTAAGAGAAGCATGTCTTATAATAAATAAAAACATGTGGTTCCTTACAGACTGGCCTTATGACCAACCTCCTTTATTTCAATTAAAATAAGAAACGACACAATTCTGCACTCATTTAAAACACCAGGCTTTATTTTCTTTATATAAATCCAAAATTAGTAAATCGTTTCTTATACAAAATGATAAACTTTGCAAATGATCTAAATAAAAATTTCGTCTTGGAAAAGAATTTTTCCTTCAATAGAAAACTTTGAAAGAATTTGGATACTATGCCGTCCTTAAATATACATCTATAGCATACATACATTATAGCATTACACAGATAACATGCACAGGACATAGGGACCCTTTGGCAAAGGTCACTGGATATAAAAATGTGATATTTTCCAATCTGGTGATTTAAACCAGAGCGGGAAACTCATCTTTCAGATAACACTAGGGACAAACAAAACACCCCACACAAAATTGGGATCAAAATTCTGTTTTAAAATAGACACACTTGCAACACCTCTGAGGGGGATACACTTAAACATAAAAACCTTTTTATTTTGGGGGGTAAATGGGGGGGGGGCATCTGTCTGGTTCCCCCCCCCCCAAAGGACAAAGCAGACTACCACAACGAAATGGAATTAGAGAATCATGGACTAATAACTATGACTATAATAATACAAAAAATATAGAAAATTTCTACAAAAATGAACAGTGAAAACTGAGAACAATTCACGAGAGGCACTAACTGCACGAGAGAAAATGGCGATCCACAGGGCTGGAAAAGCAGTGAAAGATTTAGAGAAATATTTCAAAACAAAGCAAATAGAGACAGAAGATGGATCCTTCTTGGAATGGGAATATAAAGAAGGAACACAAGAGATGGACATATCAAAAACAGCAACGGAAAGAGTACCGAGTTTATGTTCGGTAATGATTACAATAAAAGTTAAAGATCCGGAATGCATACCAAAGATCTACTCCATCAACCCAAACGGCTAGAAAGGCTATATAGTAAGACCCAGAGGGAACCAACCAGTACTACCATATGGTGAAATTACGGTATTAGGGGAGACAGTTACAGCAAGAAAACCAGCACCCATACTGAAGAAAATAAAAAAAGTCGGCTGAACTACACCTATCAGACATTCCACTGGAAATACCACTGCAAGCTCCCGTTGAGAAGTTTGAAGAAAAACTAAAAAATAAAGGTGACATCTTCAAGGTTAGATACAATTCCTTTAACCAAAATCTTCAATGGAATACGAATATTAGAAATTGAAAAGACCAAATTGACAGGGGTAAATTGAGCCTTCTTTTTACATGGCTTCCTTACAAATCATGGTATAAGGGCTGCATATACCACAGAAAATGCAACCGATGTGGACAAACAGGCCATACCCCTCATAAATGTCAAAAAAAAACTCTCAGACCCAACCAGAACTCAGTGAGACCAATAAAGGCAACAAAATCAACATAAACAACAACTTGGAGAAACCAATTCCAAAACAGAGACAAGGAAAGCAACAACAACAACAAACAATAGGGCAACAACAACAACATAGTCAACAACTGCAACAAGAAAAAAGAAAAGGAAAGGGAAACAATGAAACAGTAACAGAAACAGATCAACAAACTAAAAGAAAACAAACAGGGACAAATAAAAGAACAAGAACATGAACAACAGGGGAAACAAAATCTACAAGTACAAATAACAACAGGCACTAACAGCAGAAATCCAACGATCACTTTTGACATCAACAGCAACAAAAGAACAACAACAACAAATAGGACAAAGGCAGAATCAACAACAACAAAGTCAACAACAACAAGAAAAAAGAAAGATGCTAGAGAGTAATCTACAGGAAAACAAAGTAACAGAGCAACAAAATAAAGGTGAAACCAACCAGAGACAAACAAGAATAAAATAAAATAAAAAATAGGGGAAACATGATCAACAAGTCCAAATAACAGCAGAAAAAGAGACACTAACAGCAGGAATCCTACGAACCAATTTGACAGCAACAGCAATAAAAGAACAACAATAACAAACAGGACAAAGGCAAAGTCAACAAAGACAAAATCAACAGCAACAACAACAAAGACAAGAAATAAAAAAGGGAAATTATGCAACGGAAATCAATCAGGAATATAATCAACAAGCCCAAGCACAGGAATTAAAAACTACAATAACAACAATGTCAGGGACACTAAAAACAGGAATCCAAACAACTAATCCTACAGCAACGATAACAACAGAACAAGAAAGGGAAACAGAAAGGGAAAAAAGGAGAGACAAAAGGAGGAAAAAGAAAGAAGAACAAGAAGAAGATATCAAACTGATGGAAAAATACTACTTTGAACTTGAAGGAGATGAAAACCTCGAAGATTTTGAATGGAAATAATGGAGAAAAATACAAACATATATATATATATATATATATATATATATATATATATATATATATATACTATTATTTTAGGTGGGTTATGGGACGATTCGTAGTCCTCAGATTCACGTAGTGGGCAGCTAAAAATATAGTGGGCAGTTTGGAAACTGTCCACTACACACGTCAACTTTATCTGCACTATTATCACAGATTTCAATAAAATAATCATATATAATCTTTCTAGATCTTAAATCTCCTACAAACACTTATCCATAACACAAGTGATTGATCTTTTTTTGTTGTTTAATTACGATTTCTATTGTATTGAATTGAACTGAATTATATTCTTGAGTTACTTCCCATTGGGAACTAAAGCTTAACAGGCACCGCGAAAGATTCACCCGGAAGTAATACGTTTCATATTGTCTTTTTGTTTTCATGTGAGGGATCTCAACTGTTCAGAATGTAAGTAGCAGGATGAAACTCAACATAACGCATTTTGAATGGTATCTTTTAAAATATCGTGATAACTGGCTCTAGCCACGAGTTTCGTTTTTGACTGTACTAATTGTTTTATGAAAAAAGAAAACAATATGTTCACTCCATATGCTGTTGAGTGCACTCTGCAAATAATACTCTGTCAAGGGGGTTTAGAGTATCACGCAGGTACAGATACAGTACAGTGAATTGCTCCAACACTCGGGGTTGGGGAAGGATGGAGGGAAGAGGAACTCGTGTACACACGTATTGAAAAGGATAATAGGAAAACAATTACGGTTGGTGGTAATTCAATACCGACGTTTTTCTGCCTTAGATATGTATTTGAGCATCTGTTAGGTAATAAACTTGACACCTGAATAACACCAGCTGTACAACCAATTTGCTAAGTAATTATTTGGAAATGCTACTGTCTTGATAGGACTTCACCACATTTATTTTAGTCAAGGAAAAACAATTCATATATTGCATCGAAGTTGGATAGCAAGTTGTGTTACAGTTGCAGCACATATGCTATAAATTTTGCTACCTACTGGGACAACCCGGTTACTAGAAACACCGAAATACACTGCAAAACCAAAATACACCGAATTACGCTCCGAAGTACACATGTTTTTACATTTTCTCGGTGTATATATTGGTGTACACACAGGAATTATGATTTCTTTTTGTTTCAATAGTAATATAAAGCAAAATAAAATATGATTTATGTGATTTTGATACGAATTATTTACTTTTTTTCCTAGTTATAGTACTCGTCAACCGGTCGTACTTTATTGGGCATGTATCAAACAGATGATCGTTACAGAACGGAGGTGGTATGATAAACGACTGATCGTTCCGGAACGGAGTTAATCTCACGAACGGACGATACAAGTCGGTTTAAATCATATTGTTTTAATTATCTTAATTCATGTTAGAATTTAATGCACACACCTAGACCAGGGTAATATTCCTGACGCAGGAAAAGCTGTGGAATTGTTGTTAAAATCAGGTTCAAGCGTAGAATGCATTCCATGTGGTTTGAAAGAAATGGTATACTTCATTGTGAATAATGCGAAAACCTCGAAAGAATTCGAATAATGGCAAAAGATCTTTTTTAGATGACTGGTGTATGGGATACATCTGCTGGTGCATCCCCTAATGTGAAGTATTCTTTAGAGTGAGAAGTCCAGCGGAAAACTGAGTATAGACCTTTGGATCCGTAACATGGCAAATATCAATTTGTCGTGATCCACAGGTACTATACTCAGTTGAAAAAGGAAAATATGTACAAAAAGATGGTCACATGGATAGGGGAGGGGAATCTGGCAAGTAATTTGTCACTGGTTTAATATGTCGGGAAATTTCCTAGTTTAACGCTGCATGGAAACTCTTGACGATGTTTAATTTGACATTACAGAAATGACTGGAAAAATGAAACTGCATCAAATATTGAATAAACTTACTACAAAATATGGTGAACTGTCCCAACCGACAGGACTTCAACAAATTTATGACAAACAAAAATATCAAAAATCAAAGGACAGAAACTTTGGAAGATATCCATTTACACTAAGAAACTGTCTAAAAACATTTCCTTTCCTTTTCTTCTGTTTTAATTTGTAGTTGTGTGACAGGTACATGAAACACAATTCGTTTAATATTAAAATGATGCCTTATGTATTTGTTTTTAGTAGTATCAGTAATGTGAATGAAAATGTGCGAAGTATGAAATTGTTTATTAAATTAGATTTTAGAGCTAGAGGTATTAAGTGTTATGCGTATCTTTGCAATCCATGTCAAGGAGGCTTTGCTGAACTGCCTTGCACAAAGATAGACAAGTAATCATGTCTTCTTGATGTGATTACTACATTTCTCGAATCAGCTATTTCAAGAGATGCTATCACATGATCATGCTGATCAGGAATCTTAGCATTAATTATTCGGAACCTACCAGCTATACTTGCGCATAATCCAGGTCCAAATGCAAACAACATAGACCCTGATCTGCTGTCGCATAATGCTTTTAAAAAAAAAATCCTGAGTTGTCTTTGTCTATCATCATATATCCTGGCTTGTTGTAATACAAGTGTATTTCGGTGCGTATTTCGGTGTATTTCGATTTTTGAGTGTATTTCGGTGTTTCTATTAACCCAGGATAACCCATGCAAACTGGAAATTAATATGTTAACTGTCCAGCATTCTTGTGCCAGATTCCATTGAAAATCTTCATATACCATAATAATTTTGCAGAATGGACTAATCCAAATTATAGTCATTTTATTGGAATATACTAAAATGTTAGGTTTGTACAGTTTATTTTCAAACTGAATTATAGTTTTTGATAAGAATTCTTTTTTAAAAAAATGCCAGTACAGTATAAGCTTATTTTGCACTTACTTTCGACAAGTTTTAAAATGACACCATTCTCCCACCCCCACCCCCCACCCCCGTTACTTAGGTAGTGACTTAGTGGACTAATATACTGGATGCATGGTCATTGGGTTGCCAGTTTGAATCCTGCACCTATTAATTGGGTTGGCTGCCGTGGGTCTCTGAGCAAAGAACTTTTCTACCCTAGCCTTAGCACTGAATAGTCAAAATGTGATGATACGCCTTTCACAACCACTGCCAGCCAATCGATTTGTGTAATTTAGGCCTTTAATTTATGGCAGCTTAAGAAGGATTATTATTATTAGTATTAGTTAGAACAAGGTCTGACAAATAAAAATAGATCTTGCCAAGTCGTTAGACCACGAAAGGCCATGTTTTTTCTTTTTTAACTTGATTCTTGTTCTTGTGTAAATAACTTCTAAACGATCTTATGATACTTGTATATATAACACAAAAAAAAACTTATTACACAAACATTAACAGAAACCATTAAAATAAAGATATAATATAGCACAATCAATACATGTAGGGCAGGAGGGCCTCCTTAAATGGTCTGACAAGATCAACCAGGAAGAGTACCCTCCAAAAACAAAATCACAGGGCGAAGTCGTTTTCGCTTTCCTAAGATTACATTTTTTAGGCGACTTGGTCGCCCGCTTCGCACGGTAGCTTGACCACTGGTCTATGTAACAACTTGTATTTATTGAGTTTATTTTTCTCTTGCTAATTATTTAAAGAACATGAAATATCCAGGAATCATTAATATGATGTATGGAAAGTTCATTTGATTTCACCAAGTACAAACATTGTGGTCAATGTGTCAAAATCTATTCCTTTCATGCGCTGCTAGACATTGTCAGTTCGAGAGCTGAAGTAGAACCAAAATGTAGAGATGTTATATCTGAAGGATATTTGGCAGATAGGATGAAAACTGATTGATGCAAACAAAGTTATGAATACAATATTTATAGTGTTTTCTCATTGTGTTTTGCTACGAAAAATGCATTTATAAACATTGTAGACAGCATGTTAACAAACATTACTGACACTTCACACACAGGCAGATTTTTGAAATAAGAAAATATATATTGTTTTCAAGACAACATTTTCAATATTCGTGTACATCTTAAATCAAATCAGTATTGTATGACGCAATTGCTTACCAATCTGTGTACCACTTTTAAGAGTATTTTACATATACGATTTTGTAAGGAAATTAAAATTAAATTTGTGTCTTTAACCTAATTTTTGAAAATGGTGTTTCGCCTGTCATATGCAGGAACGAAATAAAAAAAAATTGTAATAAACTCTTGTAGTGAACATGACGGTGTTATTTTAAAGCGCCCATCAGCAGCAAGTAAGTAGGAAGAAAAGATGCTTGTTTGAACATGAGGTTCATTTGAGCATTCACGTCATCAACGTTTATTTCCCCCAGCCCCGTTGTCTAATCATTAAGCAACACCCAGGAAATTATGATCTGAAACAAAGAGACGTCATTACGTGTTCAAAGCGATTCTTGTTAATGTGATACTAGGCACTGTTAGTACGGGAGATGTGAAGCAATAAAAATGTCGAAATATAATGTCTGAAAAGGCTCTGTTAGTAGCTTCATTGTAAAATGAAAAATAATATAATTTATGTGTTGATTTTAATAATGTCTAAAACGATAGTGCGTTAATTCCGCATTTAATAACTGTCGACTGAGTGTCCACAAACAATGCTCCGTGAATTTAAACATAGGGACCAATGCAAGTAGTAAAGAGGGCTTAAAGGTTGATATGATACAGCATTTGCAGAATGCCAAAAGTGTAAGAATAAGAGGCACTTTGCAAAATGCTGTCTGTCAAAATCAGCAGTTCGCACAATAGAATCGAGAGCGGAACCTGGATTTCTAGGGACTATTAGGACAAAGAAGGGTCAGCCGTGGATAACGCGTGTGAGATTGAACAACGCTTTACTTTTATTCAAGATTGCTACTGGAGCTGATGTGACTGTAATTCCTGAGAGGGATTTACGAAACATCGGCGACCAAAAAGTATCAAAGTCTGACCGAAATCTGTATGGACCTGGAAACTCTGAACTTAAAGTGCTGGGAAAATGTACATGTGGACTGGAATCGAACAATGCGTTCAGTGTACAAGACATATTTGCTGTAAAGGGATTGAATCATGCACTCTTGGGCAGGCCCGCGATTCAGGCTCTCAAGAACAGGTAAATATATTCCCAGTAAATGCCTCAGATAAAAACTCACAAAATGCAAGCAAAATTCACGATAAATCTATAAATTTAGATAAGGATTATCGCGAGCAATTCCCAAATTTGTTTAAAGGTCTAGGGAAAACAACTTGGTTCTATAACATAACTCTGGACAAAAAATGCCAAACCTTATGCCTCATCTACCGCAAGAAAGTTTCCTATCCCTTCATTGAATAAAGTTCAAGAAGAGTTGGATAGAATGGAAAAATTGGGTGTTATTTCAAAAATAGATGAGCCCACTGTGTGGTGTGCGGCAATGGTTGTCGTTCCGAAACCAAACGGTACGGTGAGAATTTGCTTGGATCTATCTAAACTGAATGAATCAGTTAAAAGAGAGAACCACCCACTACCATCAGTTGAAGAATCCCTTTCAAAACTAGCAGGTGCAACGTTTTTCACCAAACATGATGCAAACTCAGGCTTGTGGCAGATAAACCTGTCAGAAGATTCACGCCGCCTTACAACTTTCATTATCCATTTTGGTAGGTTTTATTTTAATCGCCTTCCATTCGGAATCAGTTCAGCGCCTGAATTTTTTTCAGAAAAGGATGTCAGAAACTCTGGACGACATGAAGGAACAGTCTGTCACATGGACGATGTTCTTGTTTTTGGGGAAACGCAGAAACAGCATGACGAAAGACTAAAAATGGTCATGAAATCAATTCAAAAGGCCGCGTCACTTTGAACGCTGAAAAGTGAATTTTCGAGACCATTCATTAGGTTTCTTGGGCATGTTGTTGACGAAAATGGTTGCTGACCTGATCCGGAAAAGTCAAAGTTATAACTGAAATGGAAACACCGAAATGCGTAACAGAGATACGACGATTTCTCGGTATGGCAAACCAGCTTGGCAAATTTAGTCCAAATTTGGCAGAAAAATCAAAACCATTACGTAAGCTTTTGAAAGGTAAAAACTTGTGGACTTGGGCTCCAGATCAAGAACAAGCTTTTAGAGATATCAAGCAAGAATGATATCTTCACCAACTTTAGCACATTATGATCCAAATAGAGAAATAGTTGCATCTGCAGATGCACCTTCATTTGGACTAGGTGCTGTGCTACGGCAGATGCACGGTAGCACTCTGAGACCTGTGGCGTTCACATCGCGAGGTATGTCAGAAACTGAGCAACGCTATACTCAAATAGAAAAAGAGGTCATTGCAATCACCTGGGCATGTTAACGCTTCAGTAGCTATTTAATTGGGTCACAATTCAAACTTGAAACTGACCATAAGCCATTAGTACCACTAATGAGCACAAAAATCTTGGGAGATTTTCCCCCTAGAATTCAACGCTTTAGAATGCGTTTGATGAGATTCAACTTTTGTATAGTTCATGTTGTTGGCAAAAATCTATTAACTGTTGATGCTCTATCCAGAGCACCTTTAAGTTATCACTCTGAGAGTGACAGAGAATTTCAGGCTGAAACTAACACCCATGTTGATTCGTAGTTAGTATTTTGCCCGCATCAGATACTCGACTTGAACAAATAAAGTCTGAATATCGTAATGATCCGATTTGCAAACAATTTGTACAATTCTGTGAAAAGGAGTGACCAGAGAAATCCGCTATTGACGGAAAACTTCAATCGTACTGGGCAGATAGAGGTGAATTTACAATTCAAAATGGTTTTTTAATGAAAGATACACGCCTGGTCGTACCAGAATCACTTAAAAAAGAAGTTATAGAGAGAATTCACGATGGTCACCAAGGCATAGTTAAATGCCGAGAACGCGCAAAAACGTCAGTTTGGTGGAAAAGACTAAGCACTCAGCTAAAACACTTGCTAAAGTCTTGCCAAAATTGCATCGAAAACTCAAGAGATCAAGCTGAACCAATGAGACCAGATGAATTTCCAAGTCGACCCTGGCAAAGAGTCGCTTCAGACTTGTTTGAATTTAATGGGCAAACATATCTCTTGGTGATTGATTATTTTTTACGATACATCGAAATAGCAAAATTGCAAGGCACAGGTTCAAAAGCAATTGTCAATCATCTCAAATCAATCTTTGCGCGACATGGTATACCAGAAGTATTAGTTTTAGATAATGGTCCGCAATACACATCCGCAATACTCAAAGAATTTGCGACAAATTACGGATTCAGGCATATTACAAGTAGTCCAAAATATCCACAGAGCAATGGTCTCGCCGAAAGGGCTGTTCAAACAATTAAAAGAATGCTTAAAAAAGCAAGCGATCCTTACATAGCTCTTTTGACATATCGCGCAACACCATTACCGAATGGATACAGCCCTGCCGAATTATTGATGGGAAGAAAATTACAAACTACATTGCCAATGGCACCAAAAAACTTACAACCGAAATGGCCGGATTTGATGAAACTGAAGAAATCGGAAAACTATCAAAGGCAAACTCAAAAGAGAAATTATGATCGTCGACATCGAGCCCGAAATATGAAAAAACTTCAGGTAGGGAATAAAGTATGGATTAAAGATCATTTTTCTTCAGGCATTGTTAAATCTGAGGCATTTACACCTCATTCATACATGGTAGTAACTGACGAGGGAGAGATACGGCGTAATAGGAGAAATTTCATTCCCATGCCTACCTCACTATAGGAGCCTCTCAGAGTGACTATTTCAAACCCCGATACTTTGTCTGACTCAGATGAAAGCAGAGCAGTGTCAACCAGTAAAACTTGATATTTCATACGTTCGAAACCACCTGAGAGACTGAACTTGTAAAAATGATGTTTTGGTAGCTTGTTTAGAAATGCGGTCATCAGATCACGTTTCGTTTTAATGTTAACTTTCTCTGGAGGGGAGATGTAGTGTAAGCCTTAATCTAATTAGCTTTGAAATATCACTTGACAGTAAAAGTAATCAGATATTCCACACTGGATTAGAACTGCTATACACCAACAGCTGGTTTATGTCATACATTCACTAGGGTTTATGTTCCATGGGAAAAATACTTTCAGGGCAGTCTTTACTCCCCTTCTTAACTGTACTGACGTCTTGTATTTAATAAATAGTATAGAACGCCTTCTGCAGTTATTCTTCAATAACAAATAATATTACAGGCTGTTGTTTGAAGTTCATTTTTAACATTTACAGAAGTTTCAGAACTGTTCCTTTGAATATTTGCAGAAACATTCGCCAGTGTAATAATACCACTTTTTTTCTTCGATATTTAGATCTATAAATATATTCTGAAGGGTATATAGGTATGTTTTACAAAAAATCAATAACGGTTGGACAATTTGAGCAAGCGGTTGTTTCAACTTGAGCAATCATAGTAGTGTCATTATGGTGGTTTAGGATTTTGATTAGTTTTCTAGATTTTGTGGTTGGTTGTGGAGCTCCATAGTCGCTACTTCAGTGGATGCTATTTTGACTCGGCCACTTGATAAATGCTTCTAATGTGTCTTTACTGACAGAATAGATTACATCCCAAATGAACACACTAGTGTGTTCTAGTGTCTATGTTGGTTATTTCTGTGTGTTTACACCACGTTGTTCCATGTCGTCAGCAAACCTGTGCATCGGTGTTAACGCTACTACATCACAATAATCCAATATATAGATTGCTCTCGTGGTTTTACTAGATCCTTCTCCGCCAAGAAGATAACAAAGTTTATTACGCCCAAGTTGATCTTGTATCTGTGGCACAATTGGCATTGCCACTAGGTCATTAACCGTTCCGTACTATTCTAACGGCGGATCGTACGCGATCGATAATTGACCCGCGTGGATAGATTCTTGATTCCTCAATGACCATATGGAGTATTGGGAGTTGATATTAATTTTGATTCACACGTATGCTGATAAGTTTTAAGAAAACAACACAGTTTAATCAATGTGTAGAACACTAGAATAATTTCGAGCAGCGATAAATGTTTGAATCAATTGCGACAACAGTGACTTTGCGGTGGAATCTGTTCCTCGAGAGTAAAGTATTTCTAAATATGCGAGTATCAAAGTTCTCAATAGAATGCATTGATATTTGAAACCATCTCAATGTGTATGTCATGAAAATTTCACACAATTGTACTCACGCGAGTAGTCTCGAACGAATAAATCTAACTCTCCCAGGTCTATAACTAATCGATGAGACAAACACATTCAATCATTTGCAGCTACGAAGCTAAATTTGACAATTGTTTTTCATTCGATATTTTGCATCTGATATTTATTTCGGAGTTGTCTCATATAATGGTGTATGAAACCAACATGTTATTACGGCGACAGGGTCAACAAGATGAATCAATATCCACACTACTAAAATAAAACGCAGCAACGCAATAGGGACCAATCCACGATCAACTTGCCGCCGCACATTAGATGACCTGGCGAAAACGTAAACTGTACGATTTGAGTAAATCTTGTAAAATCTTCCCCAGGAAGATATTCGTTGAATGAACCTCTGACAAGATCATGTGTAAGATGTCAACACCGTGCAAAGTCCAATAAATCTGGGTGGGAAACAAGCAACTATGTCAATGCTTATGACATCATCGACATCCAAAGACCTCCATGATCGTATCCTTTGCAAAACCGTTGGACATATTAGGGAAATGAATTTGACGTTGTCTGCCAGTTATTTTTTTTGTCTTGCTATCATCAACGTGACTGATAATGTTGTAACAGATATGTAGTTGAACATTAGTTGCGACAGCAATTAATTCATCGTGTACACGTGCTGGTATAAAACATCTTTCAGACGGCAACACATACTGATTGATTCGCTCTGACTGAGGATCCCTCTCATACAACTAGACAGACACAGGGCATATTAGTGTACTGTTGCTTTTTACCCTAGCATATTATTATTATTATTATTATTATTATTATTATTATTATTATATTTTCCTTTGCATATCAGTATACGTTTTCCTTGCATATTATTCTCATTATTATTATTATTATTATTATTATTATTATTATTATTATTATTATTATACTGTTACATGTAGATTTTCCTTGCATATTGGTATATTGTTACTTTTCCCCAGGATACTGAAACACTGTTATTTCAATATGGTAAATATGACAACATAAATGTCCATTGGGATCTCACTATTATCGCTTTTACAAGTATTTCCTCTTACTGACTATCCAAACCGAAAGTTGAAAATTGACTCTCTGAGAAATGAGAACAACATTTAAAATATCAGATGCTTTATGTGTTCTGTATGTCAATCTACATATTACTTTATTTCGTCCGCTTTAAGCTACCAACATTGTGTCACCAACCCCCATTCTATGTTTGCTTCTAAGAGAAACCTCCGTATGATAAAAGGAACACAACTAATGCATGACATTCAAGTAAACCTGGCAACTTCGTTACCGCCTACAGCAGTACAACTTGACAAGTTCTAGAGTTTATTGGTCGACAAACATGGCCCAGCAGCCAAATGCAGGATGACAATTCAGAAGTGTTCTCCACATCGAGTGGGTTAAAAGCTCAATATTTCCAATAGTGGCGGAGCCACGAGTGAAAATACTACGTTTTTCACTTATTACATGACGTATACCCGTTATTCATTCATATCAAACAAAAATAATTATTTTTATTTTTTCCTCAAACGTATTGGCTAGTGGGTTTTCTTTGTCTGACCCGAGATCTCTTGTCCATATAACCTTATGGAATCAGAGTGTTGAGACCTCATTGGTACATTATAAATAACTAACTCATATTAGATGATTTAATTATTCTTGAATCTGTCCATCTCTCCAAATTTTCTTCACAGCAGTTTAGCTACATGGTTTTCTGATATGTCGCTCCAGCCTAATACGTTTTCTTCTTCCACTGTTTCCATAATTCCTCTCTCCATTACATATATCTCCCTCCATTATTTCTCAAGCACCTTTATCTACTACATCACGTACCTACACCCACTTCCCTTACATACGGAATATGATTGTCTAGCCCTTACTAAATGAAGGACAGGTCCCACAGACCACACAAATACTAAATGATGCTGAACCAAAATTTAGGACGAATATGACCTAATTACAAAGATTTGTCATGGTGCTGACCCACTAATTAAGAAGAATATGACCCAGTTGCCCAGCTTTGTCATTGACTTCCTGAATACCTGAAATATGTCTTTTCAACTGCCCCTGATCTTGATATGTTTCCCAAAGCCTCCCTCCCTATTTGTTGCCAATTTGAAAACTGATAATGGTAACTGTTGATTCCGTTACTTCGTGCACTACAATCTGTTTGGTCACACTATCAAGATGTACTGTACAACAGATTGAAGTAATAAATTCCTTAGTGGATCCCGCGCGATGTCAGCGGTCCCCAGTTTATGTTCTATTGTGATTTGTGATTATTAACACAGAAAATATAAACAGCTACATAATTCTCCCTCCCAGGTCAATGTAAAATATCACATTACAAAAATAATTCGCCCCTTATTGTATTGGAACCCGGGTAGTCCCGTACGGGAGGCGGATATATTTGCAATTCGGCCACGTAAGCATCTAAAAGGAGCTTTGAAGTTCAAGGCTATACTGTTATGAACGTGTCACTGAAACTATTTATCGTAATTCACTACAGTGAATTATAAGTTATTTTGTTTAGAAGCTTCAGTAGTTCACGGCCTATCATCATATATATGTTCTTATTTGTTATTATACTGGCTGAAAAAATATCAGTGTTTGTGTTCATCCTTGAACCTGTTTCCCTTTGAAACTTAATTTGCGTCGAATGGACATATATATGTCAATGCTATAGATTATTATATTTTCCGTGTGTCTATGTGGGCAAATGGTACGTCAGAACAGGAAAGCCGTGTGTCCATGTGGGCAAATGGTACATAAGAACAGGAAAGGTCATGTGTGATTCTGTATGATGACATAGAAGACGGCATGATGAATGGAGGCAACGGTATACATATGTAAAGACAGTAGGACAAATGGTCGGATAGATGTTGGTTTTGAAAATACCCTTGTATCCTACTCACAAAGTAATCAATAATCATGATAAAGAACACAA
>JAECUM010068373.1:0-15334 GCA_016617855.1 Megalonaias nervosa
ACGAGACGTGGAGCCAAGAAGACATCGAACGTTACGGAGATTGTCATCGCTATGCCACGGTGATGGCTCACAATTTCTCGGGATACGATGGGCAATTTTTTCTGAGATACTATACGGAACAAAGTATCGAACGTCCTAAAGAGACTTTGAACGGAGCCAAACTCATTTCCATGCAAGTGGGTAAAGTGCAGTTTAAAGAGTCGATGAGTTACTTGGCCATGCCATTGAGTCGCATGCCTAAAACGTTTGGAATGACAGAAATGACCAAAGGCTATTTTCCACACTTTTTTTAATACCGAAGCCAATCAACACTCCGTTCTAACCCCATTTGCCTGAGGCTCACTACTACGACCCCGATAACATGCGAACCGAACAACGAGAAGCTTTCTATCCATGGTACCAGACTCACGTCTCGGACCCTATCGACTTTCAGGAAGAAATGTTAAAATATTGTCGTTCCGACGTGGACATTTTTCGGCGTTGCTGTGGAAAATGTCGAGAATTGTTCATGGAGCACGGAGGGATCTACTCTTTGAAAGAAGCCTGCACCATTGCCAAAGCGTGTTCCTTAGTGTACCGTCAACGATTCATGCCCGAAAACACCCTATCTGTCATCAGTCCTCAAACAACCAATTTTGTCAAACGTCAATACTCGGTCAAAGCCCTACGCTGGTTACATTACTTGTACGACAAGGAAGACAAATGGATCCAACATGCTCGCAACGGAGGAGGCAAAAAGACGATCAGAAGGTATTCGGTGGATGGCTGGGACTTAGAAAACCCCAAGATCGTGTACGAGTTTAACGGGTGCTTATTTCATGGATGTCGCATCCTCTACCCTGAACGTAACACGAAAATCGGTTTTTACAACGAACCATGGAAGACTTGTACCAGGCCACTTGTCAGCACGCTTGAAGTTAGAAGAGCAAGGATACCAAGTGGTAGAAATGTGGGAACACGAATACGATCAGCGATTGAAAACCGATCCCGATTTTAAGCGCATCGTGGAAAGTTAGAAGCTGGTGGACCCACTGAACCTAAGGAACAGTTTGTACGAAGGACGGACGAAAGCCACCTGTTTGCTGTACCAAGCCGACGAAGAGAAAGGAGAGGAAATCAAATACTTGGACGTGTGTTCGCTGTATCCGTACCTGTGCAAATATTGTCACTTCCCGCAGGGCACCCGCAACTGCTGACAGAACACACTGACCTGGACAACATTCGCCAATACGAAGGATTGATCAAATGTAAAATCTTGCCTCCCACGTACTTGTACCATCCCGTTTTACCTCACCATTGCCAAGGAAAACTGATGTTTCCCTTGTGCCGTACTTGTGCCGAAACGTGCAACCAAGACCAACCTTGTCAGCACACTCAGGAAGAACGCGCCTTGACGGGAACGTGGGTCAGCGTGGAATTCTTTAAAGCTCCGGACTTGGGATACCAACTGTTAGAAGTGAACGAAATTTACCACTTTCCCAAGACAGAAAAATACCACAAGGGCGACGAGACTCAAAAAGGCATTTTTGCACACTACGTGAATGCCTTTTTGAAACTGAAACAAGAAGCCAGCGGCTTCCTTCCTGGTGCGACTCTCCCGAAGACCAAAAACAATTCAAAGAGAAATACTGGGAGCAGGAAGGCATCACTTTAGTCCACGTCGAGAAAAACGAAGGAAGGCGATCGTTTGCCAAAGTGATGTTAAATTGTTTGTGGGGCAAAATGGCACAACGACCGTGTTTACCCAAGACGGAGTATTTGACAAGAACCTTCTCGCTACTTTCAGATGATTCACGACAAAACCAAATACATGAAACACGTGAACGTTCTTCGTGAGGACTCGATCTTAGTCAATTACGATGAAGAACTGGACTTTGTAGAACCCGACGAATTTGGAAATGTCATCATTGCGGCTTACGTGACAGCCCATGCTCGCTTAAAACTATGCGAAGCTTTAGAACTGTTAGGAGATCGTGTGCTGTATTTTGACACGGACTGTTGCATTTACATCGATCGTCTGGGTCAACCTCACCCTGTCATCGAAGGAGGCCGTTTAGGAGCCTGGACGGACGAGCATCCCGACGACAAGATTCTAAGTTTTGCTAGTGGCGGTCCCAAAAATTACGGCTACGAATACCGAGACCCTCAAGGAGAAGTACACACGGAGTGTAAAGTGAAAGGATTGACTCTCAATTATCGCACCAGTCGACTGGTGAACTTTGATGCCTTGAAAGAAGACTTGCAGTCTGGACAGGATGGAAATTTTAAAGTGACCAGCCACGAACCGCACAAGATTGTACGTTTACCCACACACCAAATCATCAGCCGACCCTTGGAAAAGGTCTATCAAATCGTGTACCAAAAGCGAGTACGGCTTCCCAAAAACTTCACTTTACCGTACGGTCACGCTGGTATAAAAAATAAAAATGGTTCCAAGACAATAGCCACTAACAAGAAGGATGACTTCGACACAGCAAGAATCGACTGAGAAACCCACAGAGAACTCCAAGTTCAAACCATACCATTTTCCTGTTTTCTTGCCTGACTATTGCAGTTGTGCCAGTCGATTGGAAAGTTTCAAAAATGGCACACGGATAGGGAAGGATTACCTACTGCGAATGTTTTAGCTAGAACAGGATTTGTCTACTTGGGACCTGAGACTGGATTGGGATACGAAGTACAGTGTTTCAGTTGTGGTCTGAAGTTGCGCATGGATCGATGTATCTATAAAGATTCAGCTATTCTGGAACATACTAAATGGTCTCCGCACTGACCTTACCTTTCGATGGTCTTTCCACCCATCACACTATGGTTCAGGCATGACGGTACCTTAGAGAAGGTAGTACCGATGTCCAAGAAAAAAAGGAAGACTTTCAAAACTGGTCATCAAAAAGGGACGATATACAAACTCGAGACTTCATTACGACTAGTATAAAAAGGGACAACGTCCAAGACCGATAGTTTATTGTCACTACCAACGCTAAGCGAGAAAGATGAATCCTTTCACACAGAAAGTATCAAGCGTAAGACTCATGTCCAACGAGAAACTCGAGTACGATGCTGTGCCTTGCGATACCAGGGATGCCGTACGCTATGACCTCAGTGATTCAGTACCACATCATGGGGACTTTACTATAACTAATACTACCATACCTACCATGGAAAGTGATGATGTGCGTGTCAAACTTGACGGATGTGAAAGCGATACCACTCGTTATCGTAAACCTTTTCACTTTACTAGTTTTCATGGTGGATGTCATCATTATGAGACCATGCTGCTACCACCCTACGGATGTCATGCAAAACTGAGCACACTCCTGCATATTGCACTGTACCCTCGTCGAAATGAACCTATGAAAGATGAATATTCGTTCCCTGTGCGTTTGCCTGGATACTGCGACTATGAAAGTAGATTCGAAACCTTCTGACGAAAATGGCCAAAATATCTGGGAGGACCTACCCCCGAAGATTTAGCTAGAGCCGGATTTATCTACTTGGGCGAAGGGGATAAAGTCAAGTGCTTCAGTTGCGGTGTGTCACTTCACGAGTGGGAGAAGAAAGATTGTGCTTACCTGGAAAATGCACGATGGTCTCCGGATTGTCACTACCTACCTTTAGTGGGACCTCGTCATTGAAGTGGGCATACCATGTCGTTTAAGAAACCAGTTGTTTGGCTAGGAGTCAAACGTTGGACAACCCCTAGACAAGTATTTAAACCCGATTGGAAAAATAATATTCAAACATTACCAAACGAATTGCAAGAGGAGATTTACAAGGATATTTGGCTGGGACTTGCCAGAGCCAAATCTCAATTTGTGACTGTAGAACTTTTATGTCGAGAAATTCACAAGAGGAAATTGACAAAAGTCAACAAACAAGTAAGATTTATTTGGATCAAGGGTGCGTTCTTTCTAATATTCTGCTTTAGACCATTTACATTTGAAGATTTTATTGACATTCTTGACCGATTCCTGGAATGGTAGTGGTCAGAAATTATTCACTTTGTCCGTTACTTTCGCTCTAGGAGAAGTGTTTGACTGACATGGTCATGGATACTTTACAAGAGAACATTCGTGGTTTGCCTGTGGAGTTGAGAGAACGCATTTACCGAGAGTTAGTCAAAATACTAGTGAAACACAAAGAACAATTGCATCCGTTACGTCACCGATGTTTAAACCACTGGTACCTAAATGTTATAAGAGGACTGATTCTGATGAAAGTGTTCCAGTGGTCAGATATTGATGAATCGCGTGAAATTCATAAATTTTTGTATGCCACTCATTCAACTTACAAGGTGATCCTAATACACCGAATTCCAACGGACGAGTTAGAGGATTACAACAAATCTTTACAAGAACAATTCTTTCTAGTTCAAGAGGAAACTTCTGTGCGACGTGTGCTGTGTGAGTTAGTGACTGAACTTTTTTGGTACGGTACTAAAATAAAATCGAGGCTGTTCAAAAAGTACACTTATTACCTTACACCTAAGAGGTTATAAAAACGGACTACCATGCCACGACCTTTATCATTCGTGATACAACAAATTCCTTGGAAGGAAATCAATGAGACTATTCAAACGGTAGAGGATTACTATCGTCTATTACGAGATCTGTGTCCATTGAATTGGGGTCGACGTGTAGTGTGTGTCTTAGTGACTTGCTTTCTGGGATTTCGTTTACCAGCCGATTCCTTGTGGACTCTTCACGAACAGTACATACCACTCCAAAAAGCATGAAAGTGGTCCCTTTCAATGTACACGAGAGACTCGTTCTGCTCAAAGCTTTGCGCTTTCAGCTTGATACTTCTCAACCTCTACGGGAAAGCAAGATTCGTCAACTTTTAGGCACTGAAGATGTGTACGACGACGTGTGTGTAGCTTGTGACATACACCCTCACTGGAAAGATGTACGTGACTGGAAAAGTTGGGGTTTTGAAGCTTGGGCAAAAGAAGTGGCACACTATGCAAAAGATTTGTAATCCTAAAAAATTAAAACATTCAGTGAAAAAAGTAACTTTTAAACCAGTGTTAGTGACAGTGCCAGAAGAAGAGGAAGAAGAAGTCTTGAACGAAAAAAACCACTCTCTTCAGGATAGGACCGTTATTTACATCCCCCGAAAGGCCATTCCGGGAGGACTCTTGTGTGACTGTGCCAAGGACTGTAGAGACTGTAAGAACATTACACACTGCCCCTACGATTTCACCTCTTGATCACCACAAATGTTGTACAGAGACTTGTTTATATTCCACTATGATCGTTTTGATGTGTCTTTTATTCATGTACTTAATCATTTGGCTTTTATCTATTTTTGTCTTTCGTGTTGTTCACAATTAAAGATGACAATAAACGTGTCCGGAAAAATGTATAAAAACTCTTGTCTTGTCTGTCTTCGTGTCAAAAGTGACATTTCTTACACTACTATGGCTATCTCTACTGTCTCTGCTCCCTCTTCCTCCACTGTCAAAGTCATTGACGAACACGTTGATCGGGCTAGTTGGGTTGCCTCGTATCTTCGCCATCCCTTTAATATGCTCACTGCCGGACCTAGCGGTTCAGGCAAAACCGAATTTGTCAAACGTTTGATCGAACATAAACATCATTTGATCGATTGTCCACCTCAACGCATCGTGTGGTGTTACAAAAGTGGCAATCGGCGTAAAGCCTTCTGCGAGAAAGTCAAGGCGATTCCATCGTCTTTGTGGAAGGCATTCCTGGCGAGGACGACCGGATCGTGTCTGACCCTAGTCAAACTCTTTGGTTATTTTTGACGACATGTTAGGAGAAGACGAAGAAGAAATTAAACTGTGGTTTACGCGCAAAGGGCATCATCGTAATGCCAGTGTCATTTACATCACCCAAAATGTGTTTCAACAAAGTAAAGCCCATCGTACCATCAGTCTCAATGCTCATTACGTGGTGTACCATCAGTCTCAATGCTCATTACGTGGTGTTGTTTAAAAGCCCTAGAGATAAATCGCAAGTACAAGTCTTATCCAAACAGCTAGGAACGTCTTGGCTGACTCATGCGTACGACGATGCCACTCAAACCCCACACGCTTATTTACTCGTGGATTTAAAACCCACCACTCCCGATTATTTGCGATTTCGTACCCATCTGTTTCACCACTGGTGCCAAGACGGAGGTCCTGTCGTGTACACGTCCCCTTCGTCGACTTAACCACAATCACCAAAAAAGTCTATAAAAACCTCGGTCACTTTGGCTCTGTTTCACACATCGTCAACATGACGTCCCTTCAGTCTCATCTTCCCATCAAATTGATTCGTGCCTTGTATGTCATCAGTCGCGAGAAAAATCCACAAATACGTGCTCGTGTCTTAGAAGCTAGTCTCAAAGAAGTCTTACGATTTTTTGCGGTGACAACACGTCAATTACTGCAATGCATCATTCAGATTCCACATCAAACAATGTTTTTATGAGAGAAACAAAGTCGCCTTGACGCAGCTAGCCGATCCTCGCATTGACACTCAAACCAAGAAGCAAATCATTTTGAAACCTGGAGGAAGCGGTTCTCTAGGAGGTGCCATCATTCGTTCCCTCTTAAAATGGGATCCTAATGCTCCCAAAGTCGTCCCCAAGAAAAAGTCCACGCCCAAACGTACCCAGAAGAAAAAGAAAAAGAGCAACGGTGTCAAGACCAGGTCACAGCCTCAGAAAAAGAAAAAGAAAAGTCCACAGAAAACAGCTTCTACCCGCAAGAGAGCGTCTCCAAACATTTCTCCTCCAGCGGTGACACCCTCTTCCTCTTTAGCGGCAGTGGCCGCTGCTCACAAAGTACCTGCCCCCAAAATCAAGGTCCAAGAGAGAACAGGTGTGTTACAGAGTTTACTGGATTTGTCCAAGCAAGAACTGTACCGATTTAGTCCGTTGCGAACTCCTCCACGACGTGTGTTGCCTGTCATCAAGTTGATACGACCAAAAGACAATCAGTGGCGACGCATTCCAGTATAAAAATGACCTGAGGCAAACAATACGGATCAGTGTTTTTGCGCTGATGAACACCCAAAGATGTTCCCTCCAAGAAGTGCACACCGTTACCATCGTGTTCCTTCTTCGGTCCAAAAAGGAAAAGGAAATTGAGACAGACAGTCACAGCATCCTAAAAACGCTTGGCCAAACAGATGTCACCCCAAAAAAGAGATTCCTTTTCTACCCCCAAAGGAAAGAAAAGGAATGGACTGCCACCTCGTTTAGCCAAACACTGGGACATGTTGTCCGTCCTGTCCAAAGCTCCTCCACCCATGCGAAAACAACTCATTCAAACTACCTCCAAAGACGTCATCGATACCGTGTGCGAATGTTGTCTGAATGTCTTGAAAGGCACAATATCTTTGTCTAAAAATCAGAAAGAATGCTTAGCCAAACATCGACACGTTCTTCGCCACATGGTCCAAAAGAAAATACCCATTGGTCAAAAGAAAAGATGTTGGTGCAACGCGGAGGAATTTTGCCCTTTTTGCCCATGTTGCTGAAAGGAGTAATGGGAACAATAGGAGGACCCTTGCTGAAAGGAGCATTGTTAAATATCCTGGGAGGATGAAGATACAGATGTCCAAGAAGATAAAAGGGACTTTTGGAGTCAAAAGATCTCAGACGTGATCCTTGAAATCTGATGGAAGGACGAAAACTGGATTTAGTGCCTTACAAACGATGGATGGAATACCATCGTTGGCAAGAACAACGAACCTCGCATTTACCTCCCAATCCTCATTTGACGGAAATGTCACAGTTACAACACGAATTGCAATCGTTGATGGATATCAGCAATTTGTCAGAAACGGCAACATCGCAACGGTACGGTCAATTGTTGCAACGACTAAAACTCTTTCACCAGAAAGCTTTAGACGAAACAGCTCTACCCACTCTGAAAGATTTTAAGACTGATGAAAAGTCCATCACCACCACCCCCAGCGGTCAACACAGACGCAGCCCCACGGATGCATGAGGAAGAAGATGCACGAGATGTCTTTCAAGCACCATCAGCAGCTCCTATCCCTAGTAAGATTCCAGCGACCTTGTTGACCCCTTCCCATACACCCCAACGAGAAGAACTTAAAGCTTGGGTTTAAAAGATGATGTCCACTCCTCCTTCGACAAAAGTGAAAAAGAAAGAAGGGAAACCAGAAGTGAAAAAAGAAAAGAAGACCAAAGCCATCCCATTACCACCACCACCACCACCACTACCTTCAACTTCTACACCCGTGGCACATCGGACACGTAAAACCGTTTCTAAACCACCCGCTCGTCCCATTCAGAGTAGCATCAGTGAAGAGTGGATACTTATTAAAAAATGGAGAAGGTGTTAGTCAGCATTTTGTACTATCCAGTCCATCCCGCAGGTTACGGAGGAGTTCAGAAATTGTATCGTGCTGCCAAAACTCGACTGAAAAGTATCCGTTTACCTCGTGTGCAACGATCGTTATAAGAACAAGCCACGTACACCTTACACAAACCCATTCGACGAAAATTTTCCAGAAGTTGCACCCGAGTGGACGGCATCGATCATCAATGGCAAACTGACTTAGCCGATGTCTCTCATTTGGCCACCTACAATCATGGCTACAAATATTTGTTTGTGTCATCGACGTCTTTTCCAAATTTGCTTGGGGCGTGCCATTGACTTCCAAATCGAGCAGTGAGTTAGTGCGAGCCCTAAAACTAGTGTTGAAACAAAGTGGTCGTCACCCTCTTCGATGGCAAACTGACAAAGGCACCGAATTTCTGAACCAAGCTTTCCAAAAAGAATTGAAGAAACGTGACATTCAATTTTTCCACCACCGAGAATCCCGAAACCAAAGCCAGCATCGTCGAACGTTTTCTACGCACCTTGAAAGAACGCATGTGGAAATATTTTACGCATCAACACACTCTCAAGTACATCGACGTCTTGCCACACCTCGTCCAATCGTACAATCAATCTTACCATCGGAGCATTGGGCGTGCCCCCCAAGAAGTGACTCCTGACAGCGAAGTCACCGTCTTTGAGCGTCTGTTTGGTACGTCCCCAACAGTGACTGTCCCCAAGAAAGGTGAAGTGTTGTCATCAGTAGATTGGGTGTGCATTGGCAAAACCAAACGCACTTTCGGCAAAGGTTACTTACCCAACTGGACCGCCGAATTGTTTCGTGTCACTGAACGAGTGCGTGACCTTTATCCTCCTGTCTATAAATTGGAAGACATGAACGGGAGAAGTGTTAATAGGAATGTTTTACTTGCCCGAGTTACAACATGTGACCAATAAAGACGACGTGTACGAGATAGAAAGCATTCTCGATCGAAGAACTCGTAAAGTGGGAAAACGGCGTGTCAAAGAAGTCAAAGTATATTGGAAAGGATATCCGCCGAGTTTTGACTCTTGGGTCGACGCTTTGCAACTCATCGACTATAAAATGAAGTGATCATCATGCCTTTCAACACAGCCTCAGCTACTGCAGTGACCACTCCGTTGCCCAGTTCTTCTCTGCAAGATCTACAAAAGCAACCCTTGTGGGTGTGGTGTGGAGAAGGTGTGCCTAAAACGCAAATCGTCTTTTTCTGCCAAATCTTTGTGGTGTATTGTGTCATCGGTGCTGTCATTGCCAATTTGAGTTTGCAGCAAGGAGACAAACAATTGTGGACCATTTTACTTAGCAGTTGCATTGGTTACCTTCTTCCCAATCCGTCTCTGAAATACTCTTCTAACGGGAACAACAACGGGAGTCTTGTGTCAAACGTCAGTCCCCCTTCCAACAGTCACCCTAACCATCCTCTTTTAGACACTCCTCTGACTTCCAGTGACTCCTCGGACACTAGAACTGTGGAATTATGAACAACCAATTTTGCTTAACGTTACCCAGTGATAGTTCCATGGAGGTGTTTCCCAATAACACTTGGTGCTGTTTTTCGGCCAGATTACCTCAAGCCATCCAATTGGATCACGAAGACCATTGGGAAGTGGCGTTGGTGGAAATGATTCCCCCTACACAAATCAAAAACATCGTCGAAAATCAAAACACTTTTACGGTGGAAGTTCATGACCCGCAAGTGCAACAAGCCATGGATGAACGTGCCACTATAGCTGACTTCATGAAAACACAAGACCCCAAAACTAATCGCCCCACTTATCTGTTGAAAATTTCTGCGGGATATTATTTTAGTGGTCAACATTTGGTGAACGCCATTGCCGACAGATTCAATTTCATGTTAGGAAAAAGCTTGGAGAAAGCCAGAAGAAGTGTCACGATCGAGTACCACAAAATAGCTCGTCGCCTACTGATCACATTTTCAGAGGACAAAGTATAGGCCATTACATTTTGTCCTGAATTGTATGACATTTTGGGTGGAGACCCCAAGATGATCAAGATTAGAAACGAAATACCAGCCGTGACCGGAAACTTGGATTTTGAGAAATATTTTCGATTCCCTGTAGAAATGAACCAAGGACTGAATTTGATGTTTGTTTACTCCGATGTGGTGGAGTACAACGTGGTGGGACACACTTCCGTACCGTTACTGCGTGTCACTCCTTGCAAAGTGGATTCTGTCACGGCTGCTGACGAGGAAGGTGGAAACACCTATCACGTTCACCGCGAATTTGTACATCCTCACTATTTGCCCGTCAGTAAGTCTTATTTCGACACTGTCAACATTACTACAAAAGGAGATCTGGGACAAAATATTCCATTCACCAAAGGGAAAGTCACAGTGATACTCCATTTTCGAAAACGATTACTCTAGCTTTTTCTTAGTCGTGTATCCTGTGTACCAAGGAGTCGCTCGACAGCGAGGACATGGTTTAGGTCACATGCTTAAATCAGGCTTTCGTACAGTGGTTCCCGTTCTGAAACGGATGGTGACACGGGGATTGCACGCCTTGAAAGATGCCGCGTTCACGCACGGCAAAGAATTTCTCCAAAATGTCATCATTGACAAACAAAACCACAAAGAAGCTTTCTTGAGAGCAGGCAAAAATGTCTTGCTTCAAACTGGTAAAGACATTTTGGGTCGGCGATAAAGTCCTATAAATGCCCTGGGCGATGCCAAGTCAGACATTCCTGCTCCCTGACGCCACAGCAAGGACAAGGCAGTAAAAGACGACGACAACACCCCTTCAGAGGACTTCACGCCCCCAGAACTAGAAAGACTAAGGAAAGAAAAACTGTCCGAGAGTTAGACGTTTTTGATTATTAAAAAAAAAGAAGATGATGCGCCGAGAGTCTTGTGCTTGTTCCAAGTCGGAAGTGGATCTGTTTGCCATGCTGCCCACTATGATGACGATGTAAGATTCCCAATGGGTCGAATTTTCATCCCGTCTCCTCTTTGACAGATTCAGCTCCCATCGGGTTTGAAATCAAAGGACAGTCCAAAGATTATCTCGATCTGAATAGCAGTTACTTGTATCTGAAACTGAAAGTGATCAAAACCGACAACACCAATCCGGGAGCCGATGCCAGAGTAGCTCCCGTCAACAATTTCATGCATTCCTTGTTCAGCGAAGTGGATTTGTACTTGAATAACAAACTGGTTAGCAGCAGTATGGATACTTACCCTTACCGAGCGTACCTAGACAATCTCTTGACGTACGGAAAAGAGGCCAAGAACACACATCTGGATGCTTGATATGGAAACCTAATATCGCAGGTGAAGACACATTTAACGACACAGCCTTGACAGTCGATGACAATCCTCACAATGTGAGTTTTAACAACCGTCGAAAGAAAATCCTGCAAGGTCGTAGTTTAGAACTAATGGATCGCTTGCATTTAGACATGTGGTTGCAAGACAAGTATTTGCTCAAAGGAGTGGATATCCGCCTGAGACTCAATGGCAGCAGTGCCGTTTTCCATTTGATGGCTCATGCCAACGAGTACAAAACCATCATCCAAGAAGCCTGACTTTACGTGCGTCGCGTAGAAGTGTTACCTAAAGCGGGAAACAACATCAGTCACACATTGAGCAGATCAACCGCCAAGTATCCGATACGACGTGTAGAAGTGAAAACGTTCACCATTGCTGCTGGACTCCGATCCAAGATCGAAGATCATCTGTTCCAAGGACAGTTACCCAAACGTTTAATCGTTGGCATCGTCAGTAATGCAGCCCTCAGTAATGCAGCCCACGATCAAAATCCTTTCCAGTTTAAGCACTACAGAGTGTCCATGATCGAAGTCAGTCGCGATGGTAAGACCTTGTGCACCAGACCCTTCGAACCTAACTTTGCCCAGAAGAATTACTTGAGATCGTACTTGTCCCTGTACGAAGCTACCGGACTACTAGGAACCAACACCAGTCACGGTATTTCGTACGAAGATTATGTAGGAGGTTACACTTTGTGGGCCTTTGATTTCACTCCAGACCAAGGCAGCGACGAGGGGCATTTCCACCCTATAAAATCTGGTCAACTGCATGTGGAACTTCAGTTTGCAGAAGCTCTCACCGAGATGGTCAACGTCATCTTGTATGCCGAATTCGATAATACCATCGAAATCAACAGTTTGAGAGAAGTCGTTCTAGACTATTAGAAACAATGGAAGACTCCTATCCCTCATTGAACGGTAGAGAATCTTTGGAAATGGAATGGGAGGATAGCGTGAAAACAGAACCCCAAGACCAAGAGAAAGAGGACGAGGTAGTGGTCAAGTCCAGGTGGCCAGAACAAGAACAACATTTAGTGTCGTGTTTTGCTAAACACCTGGCGAATAAAATTACGGAATTGAGTAAGAAAGATTGTTATGGATGTCAAAACGATCATCCCAGTCAAATTCAACACGATAAATGTATGATGATGAGTCAAGAAGAAAAATTGGACGAGTATCTGGACGACGCTTGGAGTCTCATCTCGGAAGAAGTAATGTTGCATGAGTGGTATAAAGGCTTGCGTGATCATTCCTGCCCACCATTGTCAACTCTAGAGATCTATACATTGAATCTCTCTTAGTCCAGAGTGCGGAGACGAAGCGTGGAAACGGTTACCTGTGAAGAAAAACAGGAAAACAAAAAAAAATGGATACCTGGGAACTTTATTACCTTTTGAACAATAGTTCGTTTACTGCTTCTTGGAATCTTGTCTTGTGCGCTAAAAGATGAACTACCTCATCGCAAACCTCAAGACCATCAAGCTTATGTCATCAACACGGACGAAAGTCATCTCCCAGGAACTCACTGGGTTGCCGTCTACTTCCCTAAAGAGAATTGTGTGGAGTATTTTGATTCGAATGGAATGCCCAGGCGACACGATACAATAATGTGAAATTACAAGGCACAGATTCCATGGTGTGTGGACAATATTGTGTGTATTTTCTTCATCAACGCAGTCTTGGATATCCTTTAGAACATTTAGTGACTTAATTTGATAGTCACTCCTCTAGAAACGATGAGAAAGTAGATCGATGGTTTTGTGACCATTATGGCTATCTTTTGTCTTTAGCTAGGAAACGTAGTGTACATCAATGGCCTCATGACTTCGATCAATGGAAATCTCACATGATTTCACAACGTTGTCAACCTTGTCAAAAATAGTTATTGTTTGATGTTATTGTTACTTGTTAATTGTTAGTAGTTGATTGTTGGTTGAATAAAAAAATGTTGTGTTTTGAAAAAATATGTCTGTCGTTTGTTTTGAAAAAAAGACTGTGAATATATGCTCTTTGACTTTCTCTCTATCCCTCACCATGACATTCGCTATCATAGCGTTCCACCTCAACAAAAACCAAGTAAGGATGTTTGCTATCGAGTCTGAGTTTGAACCATATAAAGCGGATTTGTCTCCAGTCTAGCCACCCACTGTTGACTCGTCAACCTATGAAGATGCCTTCCAGACTAGCCAAGCTGAACGAAGCTTACGTCAATTTACATCGTGTCAGGCTAAACCTGATACCGAAGCCTGAAAAGATAGAGAATATCAGGATGTTAGCAATAGCCCAATACCTAGTAGAAGAGGTCTTCAGAGAGGAAATCAAGAAAGAACAAGAAGAATGGACAGAGAAGTACAGACTTCAGAAGCAGAGAGAACAGCAACAACAACAGCAGCAGCAACAGCAACAGCAAGAACCAGACAGAGGTTTTGTGGACTGTCGTGTGGACACCAAAGAGTTCTCCTTCTCTTTCCACAGAAGCAGGCCGTATCGTATAGGAAAGCCTGCCGCCAGACGGGGACGCAATCTTAGACAGTAAAAAAAGATTGCCAACACTCCCCGTCCACAAAAAACAGCCCTTTTTAGGGCTACCCCAATACTCTCGAAAAGACATACTAATTCAATTGCCAAAACAAATTTGTGTGTTTGTATGTTTTAAAAAAAATAGAAGTGTGTCTATAAGCACTTCGTTTCTTTTATCAGTAAAAAAATATTCACCCTTCGTTTTCTCTGTCTTGTCGAATCGTGCATGTCTGTGCTTGTAAGTAAAAAGTCAACGTGAGTGTTTCTTTTAGGTCCGCGCGTTTGATGTGATGGTAAGTTTTGGTGTTAGGGATGTTTACCTTCACGTCCGTGCTTGAAGTATATAAAGCGACGCGATCGTCAGTCTGGCTACCCATCGTTGACTCGTCAACACTGAAGATGAGCAGCAGAATTGCTAAGCTTTTAGAACTTCAAATGCACCTGGAGTATGCCAGTCGTCTCCTGGACGAGCTGGCTATGGAGGCTGTTGCAGAAGAAGCAAGGTTGAAAGAAGAGGAGGAAAAAAAAGAAGAAAGAAGAGGAGAAAGAAAAGAAAAGAGGGATCCTTCTTCACCTCGTCATGATACCTGTGTGTGAGGTGAAAGCTGAGGTGAGGACACCTGCACAACCAGTGCCGCCTCCTTAACCACAGCCACAGCCACAACAACAACGTCAGCCACAACCTCTACCAAGAGTCGCTGTCCTCCAGACAGAAAACTGGGAGCAGGAAGCATGGGAGGAATTGGAGAGACAGCGGCAAGAGTGGAAGCCACAGAGACCTCATCATGCCCGGGTCTGGCATAGGAGAAGACAGAGGGAACAAGTTTTCACTATCCCTCAAAGTGAAATCTGGGATGATGAGGCCACTCAAACCCCGTCTGCGCTTGGAACCATACGCATTAATTGGGAACAGGACTGGAGCCGGCGATGTGTGTGTGGTGCCCGCCCTGGGAGATGTCATCATTAACCAGGTGCTTCTGAAGTTCAAAATACAGCCCTTCTCAGGACTAACCAGATCTCTAGAAAAGAGACACTATTCAATTTGCCAATTTGTGTGAATGTGAAGTAATGTGACTATGAACATTCACTTCTTTACTGATGTGTTTGTGTGTGTGTGTGTGTGTGTGTGTGTGTGTGTGTGTGTGTGTGTGTGTGTGTGTGTGTGTGTGTGTGTGTGTGTG